>JAOXYM010000007.1:18585228-18601095 GCA_028567055.1 Leptatherina wallacei | reverse complement strand
TTCAGTTCAAAAGCACCTCTGATGGTACGGGGGTGCATAAGTGCATACGGTATGGGCAGCTTGCATGTTTTGGAAGAGAGTATGAATGCTGAAAAATATATAAAGGTTTTATAGGAACATATGTCCCTGTCCTGATTACGTCTATTTCAGGTAAGGCCTTGTGTATTTCAGCAAGACAATGCTAAACCACATACTGCAGTTATTACACCAGCATGGATTCACAGGAGAAGACTCCAGGTGCTGAACTGGCCTGCCTGCAGTCCAGATCTTTGACCTATAGAAAACATTTGGTGCGTCATTTATCGAAAAATACATCAAAGATGACCACCAACTCTTCAGCAGCTGGAAACCTATATCAGGCGAGAATGGGAGTGAATTCCATCACCAAAACTCCAGGAACTCATAATTTCATTGCCCAGACGTCTTCAAACTGTTCTGAAAAGACAAGGAGATGCTACACCATGGTAACCATGCCATCGTGCCAACTATTCTGAGACCTGTAGCAAGCATAACATTTAACATGAGCTCATTTTGTGTATAAAATTTTAAATTTTCTTAGTATCAACATCTGTTATGCTACACGTATGTATGTTCTGTTGTAAATAAAATATTGGGTTGTATGATTTGAAGGTCTTTTAGTTTTCATTTAGTAAAAATTTTGAAATAAAAGTCCTGTTTCTGGAATTTGGGTTGTATAAGTACAACATCAATAATTATCTTTCGAATCATGAAAAGCATCTACAAGACAGATCAGTGTATCATTTGAGAGAAAATGTTATCTGCCACTTGCACATTTTTGTCAATGGGGAAGTTAACTTTTAAAGTTATTGAAGCAGAGAAGAGTGAATATAGACAGAGAGGACCTGATTGGCTGCTACCTCAGGTGAGTCGACCTGCAGGTACGGCATGGAAAGACAGAGATAAGATTCAGCAGGCTCTCTGATGTCCTCTCACTCCTGCTGGTACCCGCATCTTCGTCCTGACAGGATCAAGCAAGCCTCAACCACAACTATGTCCTCACCCATTTACCTTCTAGACCCCCAACCGCAAAAAATCCCAGCCTTCCACCATCCTGCTTGAGCCCTGCACCATCCCTCATCCACTTCAGTTACACTCCCCGTCACCTTTTATACCCCGCTTTAATCCACCCATCATATCTCTTCTTCTATTCATACTTTCAAACATTATTTGATGTTTGCCCATATCAGCAACAAAGAGAACAGTTTCTTCTTTAAAATAAACCTCCCTTTTCTTCGTGTGTTATCTCCTTACTCTTATGTATCATATCTTATATTTCTTTGTTATTCAAATTTATAATTTTATTATACATGAATGGATTGGAGAGTTGATTGCTTTGATTGTAATGGAATATGTAAATAATTTCTGTCTAAATCATAGGATGAATTCTATTGACTTTGGTGATTGTCAGTATCAGCTGTACTTTGTGTTCGTTGGACTTGATAAGTTTGCCTTTTTTTTTTTGCAAACATTGAATTTCTAGTCGTAACTGAGGTATTCTTTCATCAAGGCTGTCATCTTCTGACTAAATTCTCAATCTGTTGACTTTACTGTTTCCCACGTAGTAGCAAGAGCCAAGCCGTAAATCTTTTATCAAGGTTGATGCCCTTCAGTGGAGTGAGACAGACAAGGTCTGTTGGTCCATGTTTCAGTCGAAGATAACCCTGTTTGTTTGTTCTGTAAAATAAAATAAAAAAGTTCTTTGTATTCACCCAAAAAAACCCCACAGACTTTGCTGTAAACACGCTTGAATCTTTTTTATGCTGCTCACGCAGAACTGAATCTCAACCTTTCTCTCCCAGTCTTTTTTATCGGTTTCTCTCGCGCACACAGTAGCACTGATACCATCTGACAACACACAGTCGCAGGCCAGATAGCGTCCAGTACCTGCTTCAACACAGCTGCTGCTACATAAGCAGGGAGGAAACCATGGCTGGAGTTATGAGAAAAACAATGAGTCTGAATAAAGAGAAAAGCAAGGTGGAAAAATACAGGAAGTCCTGATAGAAGTGCAGAGACTGTGAGAGACAAAGCCACAAAGTGAGGGGTGCAGGGGGATGGAGGGAGGTAGACAAGTACAAATGTAAAAAAAAAAAAAAGGTAACCTAATGCCTAAAATTTATAAGGATGCCAAGCAAAACGTGAAGTGTTGGTTTTTCCAGAACAACTCTTGTGGGTTCCTGAGATGCACGGAGCTCTAAAAACAGATTCTGGAAGGAAGTCATCTTTTCAGTATCGAAATATATGACGCACTCCGTCCTTTTCTCTTTCTCTCTGTCTCCCTAATCTTGCTGCTATATTTAGTGCTGGCATTATGCCCTTCAACAGTGAGGTTGGCAGCAGCACTTAGCGCCTCTCCTATTCCTCCATTCTCCAGTCTTTCTTATCCATTCCCTCCTTTCCTTTCATTTCCTTGAGAATGATTGCGAACACACAGTTCATGCTGTCAATAATCACTAATAAATCTGTCTTCCATGAATATAAATCAACAGCTGTATATTCGACCTTATCTGTGGTTTCTTGCTCTTTAAAATGAAATGATAAAAAGGAAACGAATGAGGACTGCATTACATTACCCAGAAACCTTTATCACCGTTATAAACCACAGCTGGTGCTGAGCCGTCCTGCTGCAGACATGTACAGTGTGTGCACAGAATACACACTTCTTTCAAAGCTCTCACACATAAACTGATCCATGTTCTGTTGATCATTGTTGCCACAGTAGCACAAGTAAACTGACTCAGTTACACAGCAATAAAGCCCCATAAAATGGAAGTGCAAGTAAGCGCAGGTGCCTCATGTGTGCCTGAGTAAATTAATAGTAATTTTCCACACAGTGATGTGGTTGAACACCTTTGTGTTTCTGACTCAGCAGAACAGATGAGAGGAGGATGAGGAACAATATTGTGTTTCACAACACAACGTCACATTGCATACGCACATTTTCTCTGCATCTAACTCCCAGGGTGGCAATGTAATGAAAAATGTCTGTTTACCTTTCATTACCATCAAATGAAAGATTAAAACAAAAGCAACAGAGTGGACAGAGGTGAAGAGGGTTACAGGAGAGGGCCATCTGATGTGCAGGAAGAAAACCAGAGGTTTATATGAAAAATAAGACATTTCCTTTAATAACATCTGTAACATCCCGGTTGTATTCTGGTATAATTTTGAATATATTTGACAATGCAGAGTACACTCAAATGTGGACATTAAATCAGTTAACTGGTGTCTATAAGCTAATACAACATAAACTTGCATTGTTTTCTACAAAGACATCATAAAATGGCACAAATGGTGTAGCAGCAAAAAAGAGTGTAGTTTTTCTCTACATAGGCTACAGTAGTACAATGTTTTTGCAGAGAAGAGATTCATTGCAAAGAACAACTAAATGAAGTTACAAATACATTACTAAAGTATACACTACATCTTACACTGGGTGGATATTACAGGTTATAAGATGTTATATAGTTTAGTATTGGGTATTGGCTACTAAGACACTGGAGGCTGGAGGGTTACCTTGACAGTACAATGTAGACTATGCAGATACAAAGCACACTGATTTATAATGCTCACGTAGGATCAGGACATTTGGATAAGATATCAACATGTCTACACTGTATATCAGGACAGATAACATACATCTCAGTAGAATTAGCTGTTCCTATTTTCACTGATAAGAATAGATCCTTTAGAATAAGAAAATTTGGTCATGAGATGTAAAAGTTGGAACCCCGCAAGGCTCCATGGCAAGTCTTCTCAGTAGAATGTACATCACATGTCTGCATGAGAGGAGTCCAAGTCGGCTCTGTCCTCAATACACATTTTATTGTATTTTCTTCCCAATGGATTAATCTACAATATGTGCTCTGCAATCTGAGAAACAAGTGCAATCTGCACTGAGGTTTAGGCTTCCGAGACTTAGGCTTCTAAATACATGTTTCCCTGGTCACAGAGTGACATTGTCCCTTATTGTAAAGAAACAAATGCTGGAAAACATATCAGTTCACGCATGTGATTAATGCAGGAACAGGTAAGTAAAAAAAGTTCTCAAAACATCAGTCTAAAAAAGTGGAAGTTCACATTTTTGCCTTCCTGCTAAGTGTTAGATGAGAGGATTGATACCACACCCGCATCTGTCATCTAACTATGCAGTTCAGCTGCATCTGCTAGGCAGCTAGGCTGGAAACAGGACTAGACAGCAAGCCTGGATTTAACTAAAAGTAACATAACCTGCTTACTAAGACCTTTTAACCTATTATCAGGAACACCTGTTAATAAAATTCAACTTGACATTTTTTTTAAAGAAAGCTTAAAGTGGAACATTAAGCAGTCTTATTTTGTTTTTGCTCAGTCCTGTTGGTTTGTGTTGCCTATGATTACCTGCTCTACCCTTGTTTTTGTTATAGCCTACAGTGTCTGCACACACGCCTGCTTGTCATTTCTTTTTTCAGTATTTATAACTCTAATTTGCTTTGTTTTTTGCTAGATAATTGTCATTATTTTGTGTGTGTTAGTTCTCTACACCAGTTCAACCATCATGCTCCACTGTGTATTGTTCTATTTAAGGATACTTTAAGGATTTTATTTCATAAAAGTTAATTTAGTTCACATCCTACTGCTTCTGGCCTTTGATCCTACATTGTTGGGTTCCTTTTTTTTTTTTTGTTGTTGCACCAAACTAAATAGAGTTACTTTTAGCATAGATTCTAGTCTTTAGTGACTCATTGTTATGAGCCTGTTATTTACGCTCATTAAGCAGCAGTAAAATCTCACTCTGGCCCAGGGGTGGACTAGGAGGTATTTAAAAACTGTCCCAATAGTCTCTTATCCATAGCAGCCAGGGTTAATCACTTTGGCCTCATGGATCAGTTCTAAAGCAGTTGCGGACAATTATTCTGGGATTTTTTAGGTGGAAATGTAGAAGAAACAATCTAACACGCTCAAAGGGTTAAAGGGCATTTTGGAAACCTGTCTAAAGACCAGCAAGTGAGGTGTTCTTATGTGGATTTTGGCACTTCTGACAGAACTACTTTAGCTGATCCTCCACTGAGCAAAACTGTCTGATCCAGCTTCATATTTACCATACAGGAGATATAAAAATGGCATCAATCCTCTCGCATAAGTCAAAAATGTAATTCCCAAAATTACTCCAAAAAAGCCAAGATTGATCACCGTTTCTCAGAAAAAACTCATAAGAGTTTTGGGAAACCCTCTCATTTTCCACATCATCACACAGTGTCTGGTCTGTACTCGGAGGACCAGTTCAGCTCTCCTGTCGATAAAAGTTACCAACGATAATCAGTCTCAATACTGGAGACTGTGATTATAGTCAAATGTATTATTGTCTGATCAAACAGAGAGAAAGTAACAATAATGCTCTAATACTTCATCATTAGTATGTTATGATATAGAGGTAGTGATTGAAGCATTGATTGACTGATACCAAATAACACCAAATAATGAGCATGGGAAAAAAAAAATCTCATCTCTGGAGAGTATAAATACAAAGCTTATCAAAGCAGCCACTGAAGCAAAGTTCTGTTGCTTCAAAGCTGAAACATAAATATTCACAACCTGGACTGCACACTGTTTCTGGGTGAATATTCTTCAATCAATAAGATCATATGGATCCCGGGGGAGAGTAGAGACATGAATCATGGAGTTTTTCAAGCTATTGTTTCTCATTTTCTAACCCTAATCCTAACCCTAAGATGTCACGGGTAAATTGTTCTCAGTCAAATTTGGCACAGCAGACGGGCTCTGAATGGGTGTAAAAACTGGGTTTAAACTCCCTGACCTGCCACTTCAGGTCCTCTGAGCTCTTGCTTTAGCTTGTCACATTGACTGACAAGCTGCTCAAGAACTAAACCTTTCGGAAGCAGTCACAGTTTAAATCCCTGTTCCCAACCAGCGGCCAAGCCGTCATAAAGCAACACGGAGCAAAACCGTGAGATTCAGTCAGAATATAAACAAGTTATGTTCCAAATGAATAATACTCTCCATCCTGGCTCTAACATGCAACAACAATAGCCATGTTTTCCTTTCACTGCACTGGGGACGGCTGTTTGCTTGGTTTCTGTGGGCTGCACACAACACCACCCCACTGATTGTTTGAGTTACACATAGTAATGTATAGAATTTGTGGATCGTGTAAGCCGTTTCTGTTTAAATTCAATACATTTGGGTATCAGTTTAGCAGGCCACCCAGTGTGACTCGTTATGGAGACGGATTAAAGATGAACACAAACACAACAAAGACACATTCTGCAATATACTCTGCAATAACTTTCCAATCAACTGAACAGGATTATAATAAAATATAAAACAGTGGCATTTTATACAATACTTAATGCAAGACTTTGCAGTAAATTGCAAATAAACAAGTGATGTATATTTCCACAAACAAAAGCTTATGGCTACCTGCATTCATTTCACACTGCATGTATGTGTGTAAATATGAGTGCGTATGTGTTGTATCAGAGTTAGCTGCTGCATATATATTATGTTGACTGTGTTACTGGTATTATAAGTGTGAATGTTTGTGTGTGAAGCGGTGGAGAGCCGCCAGGCCTCATTATTGTCATTCTCCTCACTGCCTAAAAGAGAGGCAAAAGGAGGCAAAGAGAGGCAATGCGGCTCCTTTCAATCGAGGAGCTGAGAGAGACGGACACAAAAGGCTCAAATTAAACAAATGCTGGAAAAGCGGCTTGGAGAGCCAGCCCGTGGTCATACACTTTGAATAAGAGTGAACGGGTGCAGGGATAACCCATCTGCGTCTTTCAGTTAGGAGACCACACAGATGCGCTCCATCGCAGCATTCAGCTCAACTACTGGTCCAAAAACGCTGGGGTGCCAGTTGGTGTGCATGTCCTATGTCCTTCTGGTGTTTCAGAGTTCATGTGTTCACCAATAAACTGATGCTGTTGTTCAGATCCTCTGGCCTTGGCTTAAACCTGGAATTGGTCTCCATGTGTGGTTTCCTTGAGAGCAAATAACCACAACTTCCGCTAAAGCATCAACATGTAGGACACCTGTACATGGTCAGTCCCGTTCATCCAAGTTGTTTTTGTAGGTACTTGTTCTTCTTTCCACTGCTCCCTTGTGCAGTTAGGTTGCAGGTGACAGAAAGTCGAATCACAGAAACCACAGCAAAATGTGTTCACCTACAGATGTTGATCCAAAGTCTCTCAGAGTTGCCATATATCATGACACTTTCATCCTCCACTCCTGTGATGTCATAATAATGCACATGCATACGTGGAATTTTGCTAGAGAAGCAACGCTGTGGAAAGATGTTTGCACACATGCATATCTGGAGCACATTTAGGGAGTAATGATTTCACCAGTATAGGTTCTTGTGTGTGCTTTTACTAATATTTCCTTCAGTTTGGGATACCGGATGTTAAAGCGTCTGTATTGTCCATGGCACTGATGCTGAGAGTCGACGATGAACTGAGAGAGAGAGTTGGTGGGGTGAAAAGAAAGTGGATGGATACATCAGGTCCTTATGGCTTCACATCTGGAACAATGAGGAACAAGGAGAGGAAGATTTTAGCATGAAATAATTTTTGACAGCTACAGAACTGATTCTCATATGAATAGTGATTTCTACAACTGCGCACACTTGTGCAGTCTGCTGATAAAATAAGCAAATACGTTTCTTTTCAGACGTTCTTGTCAAGATCAACTTACATTTTCTACGTCAAATATGACCACATTAAGACCTGAGGTTACATCAAAGGTAGTATGGGGGATTCAAAGATTAAAAAAAAAACGTAACTGCAATTCACCAGAAACAGGTAAAAGTTCAATTTCCAAGTTTAATGTTCAAAGCAGGCTGGCAGTGCGTGGAGCAACCCCCGCAGACAGAGAGTAGGCAAAAGGGCAAAAAACCAAAGTCTGAAAATCCACATGTCCTACTCTACAGCAACAAATCTCAAAGCTATAGATGTTAAAGCAACTATTTATCAATTGATTCACGTTTGGCTATAATTGAGGAAAAATGTGGAAAATGCTCTGGAGGTCAAGATTGTTCACTGACTGCATTTCTCCAAATTAGATTTGCTAAATATATTAAGTCAAAACACTGCATCTTAAATCACTGTTTTTGTAGCCTTCCTCTCTCCATCTTCCCATATCTGTTTTTTGTGATTTAGTCGCATATACTGTATATATATATATATATATATATATATATATATATATAGATACATATCTACATCTATATATATATAAAGAGAGAGAGAGAAACCCATAAATGCGCATTCAAGCTGTAAAACTTGATCATTTTCTTTTGTGTGGACTGACTTGCAGCGGCGAGGATTAAGCATTTGGCCTTTTCTGCTGCAGCTCTCAGCTCTCACGATGCATCTGCACAGACATGACGTTGCATCCAGGGCCCACTTCCTCCCTCTGCAGGGGCGGCAGTGTGGCGTCGGGAAGGGAGATGGAGAGAAAGTGGTGGGAGGAGATGTTGGATGAAGATGAGGAGGAGAGGACGTGGCAGGAGGAGGAGTGGGAGGAGCATGGGTTCTGGTTGGAAAAGAGATGCAAAAACAGCATGGTTAGCTGGAAATTTCATATCCTCACCGATAATGAAAAGGCTAGAGTCAAAGCAGTAGCTATGTACTATAGAACAATGCATTCAGCATAACAATGGCAACATTCTGCGTTTCTAGAAACTCCATTGTGTAGTTTCTATCACCCTTCATTGCTACAAATTCAAACGCTTGCATTTCAATAAACATTTCTCCAATTGCAGATTTGAGTCCATTGCAAAGGTTTCATTGAGTATTTCCTGGATGTGACTGTTTAAAGCAATTAAAATAGTTAAAAACAGCCCACTTCTCTTTTAAAGACACTCTTTCTATTGTCAGAAGTGTGCTGCAGATTATTAATCTTGCTGGAAAAGACAAGGCTTTAATTTTAAACCCAGTTTTCTGACATGACATCATTCAGTTTGAACCGAAGTTTGCTCTGAAGTACTTTATCTTCTGATTCATTTCAATCTTTGACACTTTCAGTGTCTCCAGTATCAGAAGCAGTTAATCAACAGCCTGATGGAATATTTGCCATGCTTTATTATAGTTGGTGTTTTTTTCCTTGTAGGTTATATATTGCTGTCTATGAAAAAAAAAACTGATTGGTTTCCTCTGCTCATAGGGCAATATTCCAGAAAAACTGTGACTTATTGAAAGCTTTCGCCAATTTAGTTTTGTACTTTTCTTTATATATGTAGTTTTCCTTGACATACGACTATGGAGTCCCACCTTATTGGTTTGGTCTGAATCCACAATTGTTCCAGGTCAAATCGAAGCTCTTAGATGTTTTGCGTGTTATTTTTTGACAGCTGAGACCATTTTTATTCTTCTTTTTAGCATCACATCCAGGTGTCTAAGTAGTTTTACATATTCATGATAAAATTATCGTGATTTAAAGCTGGAATTTGTATGTTTTCAGATAATACATACTGAATACATTCATTCAGTGACATACTGTGTAAGTCAAAAGTTGGACACATTGGATTTAATGGGACAAAGTGCAGCTCTCTCTGATGGAAATGTTATTAGCTTTAGGCTTCATTACTGTTTCAACAATTCATCACAAAATCATTCAGATTTTATCGGGAATCCATAAATTCACAGTTAATCCAAAGGTTTATTGGCCATAAATCCCAAATTACATGACAGGAGGTGCCACAGTTATTGAGATATTTCAGTCTGGACTAAAGTGATTCACTGACTGAATGGATAACAATGAAATGAAAGATTTGTTTGAACATGTGTGCTGCCAGTCTGAGACAAACACACACAATGCAGTGTGTGGGAGATGTGTGACTAATGTGGGATAATGTTTCTGAAGCTGCTGACAAACTAGCCCCTCTTTCTGTCCGTCTGTCTCTCTGTCTGTTACCATGGCTATGTTGCCTTTGAGGCCTTCAGTTCCACCTCTAGACGCCCTGCACTTTCGCTCTCTGAGTCTGAGTCTGAGAAAGCTGCCTGCATCAGTTGGTCCATTAACTGGGGCTAGTTCTGCTTCAGTTTTGCCGGGAGGCTGGCGGCTTTAATGAAGTATCTTAATGAGGCATAGAGGGGCCATCTTTGTTCCCGTCCCGGTGACCACGCCTGCCGCTGGCATGGACAGAGGAGGTGGCATTTGGGACCAAATTACACAGATTTCACCCCTGCCAGAGTCTGAATAAAGCCTTTACTGGGTTATGGATGGGTGCTGAGGGACATCACACCCAAACAGAGCCACCTCTGGCCCCTAGGGGCCGGAAATGACTGACAGAAAAGCGAAGGGGAAGAGGATGAAAAATACTGGTGAGGAAAAGAGTGTTGACTCTTTTATCCTATTCTTACTCAGGACTCCTTGAGTTTATGGTGCAAGCGAGTATATTTTTGATACTGTGGCGAGAATTTAAAACACAATATGTCACTTGGCTCATGACGGCAAATATCATTCAACTACTAGTTAAATACAGATTTGATTGCTGTGACTAAGGAGTTTAGCAGTGGATTATGGCTTATGTGCTTGGGGAGTGTGTTAGTGTGGGTGTGTGGGACCTTGTCTGTTGCTGTGGCTGTAAAACAAATTGTCCTTCAGTAATAGTGTAGACCAGATAACCCAGTTTTCTCTAATCCAAACATTCACATTGAGCCTGACAGTACCTGGAAAATACTGACTAACCTAACAAACATCAATATAAGCCTTGTAACTGAGTTAAGAAAAAGTTCAACTTACGTTACTCTGATGTCTCCAGTTTTCCTCTGTTTGGACTTCCCCCCCTGCTTCTTCTTGTGTCTTCTTGTTGGCTTCAGATAGGGCCTGAGAATAGCCAATAAACAAAATGTTAACACACTTGTTCAGGGGTTCATGTCCACCATATAGTTATCAGTTCTGACATCTTTTCCAAAAAAAAAAGAACAATAAAATCAGTTTCCCAGCAACCACCAACTGTTCAATTCATCTTTTGGACGACCTTAAAAATCTGCATTAGCCACTCATTGAACCACCAAAGGCTAAAAAAGTTTAATTATCTATATTTTTTCTCTTCTAATGACTTTTAACCTCGTTCTTACACAATGTGTTCAATAGAATCAGTTACACATCATTTAAATTTGGTATGAAAATAAATTGAAGGAAATTTGCAGTCTATTTAACTCTTCTGGGCAGGTAGCAACAATAAATGGGCTGCAGTGTTTAAAAAAAGTGTTTGTTTTTTCTACTGTCATGCTCAAATTGTTATTATAGGGGTCTGAAAACATTATGTATGGGATCTTTGCAGCACAACCAAGGCACCTGATTGAAATGTTACCTATTTAAATCAGAGGTATTTAGATAAAAGTTTTTATACTAAAATATCCTTAATTTACTTTCAACTTCTAACACTCTGTCAGAAACATGCAAGGTTATGAGAGGTTGCATTTCCAACTAAACCATGATTATTTTAGTTCCCCTAACAAAGTTGTTTTTGTGTCTAAGTCTTGCCAAACAGCAATTAGGAGAAAAAAATAAACAAATGGTCTCACATGAGAGTCAGAAAAGACTTGCAACACATTACTCAGTGAGAAACTAATAGGAAAAAAAAGATGGTGCTACATGGGACTGGAAACCCGTGTCTTTATGACAAAAGGTCATGTGACTTGATCTCCCATGACCCTTCTGGTATTTACCAGAGTGTTTTCTATGTGGGCTGAATATTGTTAAGAGTGTTATATCAGAGCAGGGACATCTAAGGGTGCTATTCTGTACACATCTGTGTATCACAGGTTCTGTAACATTCAAATTATGGACTAAGGATATTCAGTACCAGTAAAAAGTTTGGACCCATTTCCCCAATGGATTTAATAGGAAAGTGTTTCCAAACTCTTGACTGGTACTGTATGTGGTCCAAAAAAAAAGTTAAATTGCATTTAGATTGATGATTGAAACATGTCTGAACACTTATACTCTAAACCGGGGCTTCTTAATTTGGTCTTATGAGGGCTGCAGTCCTGCAAGTTTTCAATGTATCCCTGCTCCGACACACCTGACTAAACAAATCATTGTACAGACCTTCATAGGCTGTTGGATCCAGTTAATTTGAGTCAGGTGTGTTTGAGCATGGACACATTGAAAACCTGCAGGACTGCGGCCCTCATAGGACTGAATGGAGAAGCCCTGCTCTAAACCTACATTAAGAACCAGCAGCAACAAAAGGGCCCAATCTGGGTCTTCTTATGTCACCAGCACCTGGATAAAAATAGAATGTGTATAACTCCCATCTAAGATGTATGACCTACACCTGTGCAAGAGGACTTAACTTTGCAGAAGGGAGCAGAAGTTTATGCATTATTCCAAATGGTGTATTATATAAATGATTATAAAAAAAACATTAACAAAGCAATATTTGCCCAAAGTCAGGAAAAAACCTTTAAAAAAACCCACATTCAGATATTAACATCATGTGGATTGCATTGTATAGTAATCTTTTTTCTAAGCATTTAAGTCTCATGCGATGAAAGACAAGACTGTTGACATCACATTTAAGTTGACAAATCATTCAGGAGGCCTAACAGACCGTCAGTATAATTTCTCAAATATAGACCACACGTTAATTCAACTTGTTGAATTTGGAAAAAAAAAGAAACAAATCCTCCAAAGTTTTTCTCAAGGTTCTCATTCATCCAGTTCATAATATCCAACGTAGGTTGAGTCAAGTCACCGGGACCGGATTTAGTTTCTTGAAGACGTTTTCGCTTTCATTCAGAAGATCTTCTTCAGTTCTGATTGGTGATAGTGGGATATTTCACTATCCCACAGCCACTATCTCTATCAGAACTGAAGAAACTCTTCTGGATGAGAGCGAAACGTCTTTAAGAAACTAAACCCAGTCCAGTTGACTTGATTCAATCTACACTGGAAATCCTTCAAAGCACTATCCCCACAAGTGGCAGGAGAGAATTACTCTGATTAACTGTATGCTCATAAGGATGAACAAATGAACTATGGAGATGTTTTTGGGATGACTGTGGTGTGCATTGAAAAACCAAGAGAGACAGACATCCCTAATGCTCCCGACATCCCTAACGGGCGATTGTTGGCTTAGTATATCAGAGATCAAACGTATAACAGAGGCCCCTCTCAATGAGTTGCTCCTGAAAGAAAACAGTGTAAATGCGAGTGAGAGTAAAAGGAGCTGTCCAGGGAAGAGTGGACCAACACCAGACTTGTTGTACAGGAAGCTATTATGAAGATTAAAAGAATAAGCAGTTGTTTGTGCTTGCCCAGTTTCTTAGGAGTGGCAACAAAAAGACACACCACAGTTGGCAAAACTTTCATAGACTATTTCTATCAGACTGGGACACACTGAAGTTCTGGCTAGTTGCCTGTACAATGTATCTTACATATCACTGTGCTTACATTATAACAGTGATGACTGCTGTGCATCAAAACAGAGAAGAAGAGAGATTGTCTTCCAAGAGCAGAGAGATGAGCTCCAGACAGAGCAGAAGCAATCATCAGAAAGCACTAAGTCAAGGCAGGATGGCAACTTCTTGCTTTTCACTCCTCCACGCATGTTTATCTGAAGGTTTAATTCACATGCTATTTTCCAGATTTTCCAAACCAATATTGAGCATGTAAGGCCCCACAGTGTGAAACATTGAACCACTTCCAAGTAATTAAAACTGTGAAAAATCTGGTCTATTGGACCAACATCACAAGACCTCTTTGAGGCAGTGGTATAATATATATACAGTATATATATATATATATATATATATATATATATATATATATGTATAGCCAATTTGAGAACTGTTTTTGAAGGTTTTTAAAACACAATTTGCAGACTGTCATCTTTCTTGAGCACAGTCATTTTAATGTGTGCTGTATACCCATCTGCAAGTTTTCAGACTTAAACTCATCTCCTTATGCATTAATCTCATCTTCCAATATTAAATTATATCCAGCCGCAGGGACAGTGTTTACCAGCTTTACCGTGACATTATTAACAGCTGCTGCTGTTGTTATTATTGGAGCGCCAATTTACTATTATGGATGCATGGCTGTGCTCTGTCAGTCTGTGAGACAGCACATGGCAGGGGAGATAATATCATCACTATGGTGACAACAGGATGCGGGCCATCCCAGGGGAGGCTGGGAGAGTCAAACAGATGCTAACTCACTGACGCTCACCCACACAATCATATGCACTCACATGAAAACATAATTTTTAATCAACACAAATAGTTTGTGCACATGTTAAAACGTTTGAAAAATAACAAACACAGTCATAGAGATGAATGATCTTTAACTTAAGGTTTTAACTGTCTACACACATGCACACGCATACATTGGAATTCTTTATTTGTGTCCCCATCCTAACAGGAAGCAGGGGGACATAAACATTAAAGATGCAATTATGTGATTGTCCAGCTGGACCTGCTAGTACGAGGCACACAAACAAACACCAGGATCCAACAGAAATGTTCCCTTCACAGGGTTCAGCTGTCACTCTCTAAAACCTCGGCAGGCTCGACAAGTAGGACAGAAAGGTGTCTTTACGTTGAGCATAAAAGTTGATCTACAGGGAGAAGATTTTGATAAACCCTAACATATTCTGTGACACTTCTATCCACTGAAAACAAATCTGAAGCTCTCAAATCCAACTGACCTTGAGATAAGTAAACCATAACAGAGATGTTACATAATGTTGAAGTATCCCAGTGAGCCAGCTCTTACAAACTTATAATATGTAACCAAAATGTCCCCTCGAGCGATACCAAGTTTGCAGCATTATGTTTTCATATATTTTGTTGAGTGTATCAAAGGGACTTTAGAGTTGGCTCCAGAAAAATGTTAAAGTAAAGGTTCTTTGTAAAGTTATACTGTAGCTGTGAAACAAACTCAGTAAAGGTCATTGCACACATATGCACTGTGCATACAGATGACTCGATATATACTCCAACTAAAGGTGAGACAGGGGTTTTTCTGATCTGTGGGTGGTGATAACAGGTCAAAAGCATCATAACACAGGAAAGAAGAAAACAGGCTGCTTAAAATTTATGTAAACTTTGTGAAAGAGTATATTCAAATTGTGATCATTTGATAACCGTAACTAAGTTATTTTATGCCTCAACGTAACCAAAGAGCACGTGAGAGTTAAACTGATAAAATAGCTGTCTCCCAATTTAAACTTCTACAGCTCAATCCACAACCTGACAAAATGCTAAATATCAACTTTGCTCCACAGCTCAAAATGTGTCTTCTCTTAATAGACACATTTTAACTCTCAGTTCAGCAGCACATCCTCATCTTACCTATGTTCCAACATGGAGATATCCATTTTCCACATCACAGAGTAGTGGGAGGGCTAATCCATGGGCCTTTGTGATATTGTATAAAAGATTGCTGGTTCAAGACTTGTTCTGCACATTGGTTTCAACCATCATTGTACTTTTCTACTTCCCACCTGCTTGCAATTCCTTACATTTCTACTGTACTCTCAATGGAGAACGATTAAAGTTAGTCATCAAACTTATATGGTTAAGCTTAGAATTAATGTAGGCTACATGTTTAGACTTAAATGCTACAAAAGCAATGATTAAACTGTTACAAAAATCTAAACTCCTGGCTTACACATGTAGATACTCATAGACTGGGATTTCTATCACTTCAAAAACAGCAAGGATACATTACCATCCTACACTTTACTACAATAGATTCTGAGATTATTCTGGCGAGATTGGACGACTCTCTTCACAATTTCCCTTAGTAAGTAATTAAGTATGTATGTATGTATGTATGTATGTATGTATGTATGTATGTATGTATGTATGTATGTATGTATGTATGTATGTA
>JAOXYM010000007.1:18542810-18556096 GCA_028567055.1 Leptatherina wallacei | reverse complement strand
TTAAAAACTGAGGCTCAATAAAGAAAAAACACGTAGATCATTATTATTTTTAAATTGGGAGCACATTGCTGTAGTTGATAAACAGAAGTTACATATTTGGCTGTGGCCTGAACCTCGTTCTGTAGCCCTTTTTTGTTCATTTTACCAATTTGCTGTTGTTTGTTGTGAAAATAATCTCTAATGCAAATGCAATATCTATCTATCTATCTATCTATCTATCTATCTATCTATCTATCTATCTATCTATCTCCTCAAACTCAACGGCAATAAACTGAACTTCTGCTCGTCGGCATCTCCTCGCCATTAATCGCCTCCGCCCCTCTCTCATCGCTCTGATTCAGATATTTTACATCATTGTCAATTGAGTATATTTGTATTATGCAAAAACATGAATATGAATGAGCACAAATTGGTAAAAGAGGTTAAAAAAATCAGTTTAAGTACAAAAAACCTTTAATATATTACAATTCATTTCAAGAAACAACACCGACTGTTCTCTGTTTACTTCAGATTTCCTGCTCCACTGTCTGTGCCTCATTGCATCTGCTAGGGTCAATGAAAACAGAAAAAACTTAAAGAAAATCTTTGAGTCATGGTTTTTAAAAAACAACAACAAAAAAAACACCTTGACAAAGTTTTCCCTCTTCATTGACCTTGTTGGAATCCACTCAAATCTCTCTCAGCATGTGAACTATCACAGATAAATAAACTGTATCAGCTGATTTAACTCTTCATGGATAATGTGAGACGATCTGGCTGATTCATTGACGTCCCTAGAGCGGCTGCTTCCACACAGACAGCACCATAATGAAAATCGTCACAAGAGCAGAGAAGGTCAGCAGTGTTTTTTCCCCGTTACACAACATAACGTTCGGATCACACTCACACAGTGAGCCTGTTTCGAGAACATAGTGGCTCAGTCACGCTCTCACCACATGCTTCACAATAAATACAACTCAGTGCTTCATCTGAATATCAAACTTGAAACAAATTTTTCCCGTCATATCTTGTCATTTTTTCTCCTTGATGAGGACTGACGTGCAAACTGTGGAATTCCAGGAGAAATGTAAACGCTCATGCATGTCAAATATATTCCCAGAGGACTGTTTAAAAAAAAACAAGAAAAACACCATTTGGTTGCATGCACAGCTGTAAGTAACATGAATTAAATATAAAGCACTGATTCACAGAATTATAGTAAAATGGCATAAACAAACATATTTTCTTTAACACTGTGGTTACTTGATACATCTTCTCCAGCTATTCTATTTTGATTTATTCTCTTAAATCCCTTTTGACCTAGGACTCTCAAGTATTGTATTTAGAGTTCAACATGAACTCTTCACTCAGAGTAATATTTGAATTATAATTTCTCACAACTTATTTTCCAGTTACGGACTCAAAGACTGCTCTTTGTCTCAGTATATAACTGGGACGACATGGGAGCAAATGATGACTGCTTTACTTCCAACATACTGTACCTTTGGCATTTCTGTACTGGAGCAGTTGCTTTATATCCATTTTGTGATATAATATATTTTCTTTTGGTTAGGCTCTTTAAATAAAATTTGTTTTATAAAAAAAAGAAAGAGAAAAAGTTAGACCCACAGTGTGACATTATCAGTGGTCATGTTGAAAAAACAATGATGAGGTTTGAATTAAGAGAGTGGAGTTAAGTCCGAGGACTTGCAATGCTACTTCACACTCAGACTAAGATGGTGGGTGTTGCTGGAGGATGAGGAGGTGAAGGAGAGGCACTGTCAGAGGGACTGTATCCCAGCAGCAGCTCCTTGTCACGGTGCAGACAAGGCCCGCTGATGTGCTGGCTGTGGGAGTGGTAGAGTCGCAGGAAGGCCAGGATGGACTGGGCCAGCCACAGAGCCGTCACACACCACAGAGATGCCTGAGGAAAGCAACGTGAGAGTTGAGGCTTAAACTCACACTTAAAAATGATAAGAAAGATGAAAACATCTGTCAGAATCCTGATAATGTTTGTGACTAAAATAATCCCAAGATTTGACATCAGCTTTCTGTGTGACAGCATGTGACATAGACTCTTACTACCGGAGACTACACAGGATCATTGAGTAAAACACAGAACTTTATAAGAATATAAGCTGATATGAATTGAAATAATTTACTTTCCAAATACAAAAACTATCCGAAAAAAACACTAATATTTGTTTCCAGTAGCAACCATCTACTCACAGAGGGGGATATACTCTATGTGACCGTTTAGATCCATGTGAGTCTGTATGTGGTGTAAGATCTGCTGGCAGAGGAATTTTACTTGTCCTAGAGTCATTGTTTATGACCAGAGATAACAGAGTATTTACAGCCAAAAGCTCCAAACTTTGCAACGAGTTGCCTGAGTAAATCAAGCCAGCGTAGTTAGAGTCTTCTTTTAGATCTATTCTTTTTTTAATCAAAGAGCTTCCTTGATTTATCAGACACTTGATTTAATTTATTAAGTGAATTGCTAATTGCCCTAAAATTATATTTCTATTGTATTTTTTAAGCTAAGTTAAGTTAAAAGTTCTTATTGCTGTCATTAAATTGTTACTGTCCTATAATTTAGTAAGAAATACTGAATAATCTTAAAATCCAAAAAGTTAATTTAATCATAGCGTTTTATTCAGCCAAAATGATAAAAAAAAATATCGGGAAAATGTGTTGTTGTTAAAGCTGGTTAAACAGAAGCTGTGCTGAAACTGTATGTTACGTTTCCATCTACTGTGTGTGTTTATTTGAGCTCCTACCTGTGCCAGACTGAGCTCTGTGTAGAAAGAAGAAGTGTTCACATCCAGGTAAAGTGGGACAGACTGGGACTCTGCACAGCTGAAAACAAACAAGCAAGGACAGATGAGAAGAGAATATTAGCTATTTTAACATTAGCGTTGCATCAGAACTTACACAAATACAGAATTCTGTTTAAATCATGACACTTCCTCTTCATGACAATCGCTACTTTGTCGTTACTCTGGATAATAGTTGTAACTCCTAAACAAAGCATCAACAAGCAGGATGATTCACTATGCCAGATGATGTACCTGTAGGGTCGTGTGTTGGCATCAGTTACAGTGTCACACCAGGAGCTAAATCCCAGGGACAGGATGGCACTGGCCCCTCCAGACAGGAAGAGCACACACACGCTCAGCAGGACTGTGAGGAAGGATGAAAACAGGGTGCTGGGTGGAGACACACATCAGACAACCATTACACATACAGAACAATACCTCTGACAGAAACAACATGCTGAGGCTACATGTTGATTATTTGACACAGGATAGTTGATTAGTATGCTATTTTACTATATCAGATGTCAGCTTTGGTGATTGTTGTTTTTACAAAAAAGAAAGGTAAACACTTTCTGATTCTTGCCTCTTAAATAATAAAAATACTGTATTAACTTTTTAATACATAACACATTTCAAAATCTCATATCACATCAGCTCTGCTCAGACAATTATAAATATTTAAATTTGTTGGGAAAAATAATAATAAACGAACATTAATGAAGCTATTATGCATGCACATAGATGTACAAGTGGGAGCAAATATATTTAAGGTATGGGCATGTACTTGTCTTATAAATCTACTACAGCAGCCAACACTGATGCTGCTGCACTACTTTATTCTTTATTCCCTATATACTACTGTATATCCCTGCTGTTGTACGTCTAAGCCAGCAATTATCATCAGAGACCAAACTTGTCATCTTTCCCCATCTAAAAACAAACATGCATGCGTAAAGTGTGTTGTTCTGATCCTATCAGTGGACTCACTCGTCATGCCGCCCATGCAGATAGAAGAGACACCTCCAGCCCTGCGCAGCCCCGTACAGCACCGTGAAAATGCCCACAAATGTGGAAAACTGGCAAGCTGCCGGTGGGCCCCACTGCTGCACCACCAGGTGCGACAACTCTCCGGGCTGTCCGGTCAACTCGGCTCGGTTTTCACTCCTCCAGTAGCCGGTGGAGAAGAGGGCGCAGCGGCCTTTGAATGCAGAACCGTTGAGAGCCATCGGGACGACCACCAGCAAGCCCGCCACGACAGACAGGGCGTGAGCCGCGCAGTGGGCCAGCAGCAGCCGCCGGTCTAGCTCCATGTTTGAGAACAAGCAACACGTTTAAACTAAATAAAACAATGAGAACTTTCACGCCGCGACAATGTTATTTCTAGAATCAGCACATTTCCACGCGAATACCACGTAACGGTCCTGGTGAGGGTTGGTATTTAAAGAAGTAGGGCGGGGCGGGGCCCGAGATGTTGGCCTACATCTACACGGCTCGCACGTACTGAGATAGAGGAGGAGCTCACAGAGGGCTCACTCCGCCGAAAATTCCAGGAACAAAATATAATACTAGGTAGCATTTTATGTGCAATTATAGCATAATTAGGCTACTGAATTAAAAGCTCTTTACTTTCCTGGTTCAAAAGTAAGTAAATAAAGAATAAAGTAAAGTATCTATTGAAGTGCATTTTAAAGCATGTTTCCAAATTTTTCAGTTTTTTGCCACCCTTTACACTTTGATAGATCAAGTTTAAAGTCAAATTGGTTTATTGAAACAATAAAGTTGATTATGGTGCTTTACAGTCAAATAGAAGTAACAGCTAAACAGTAACATAGGAATAATGGTCAATAAATATAGAAAAAAAAAAAACAAATATGAACGAATCAACAATAAAATGATCTACTTAAAGCTGAATGCCAAAGACTGACAATCTCAAGTAGCAATCTAACTATGCTGTAAGTCTAAAGGTGGTGTAGATATGGAAAGGTAAGCTGTTCCAGATTCAGGGCAGATACTGCAAATGCTATATCTCATTTGTGACTTGGTCTAGATCTGAGTAGATCTAAGAACAAATGGTTGGTTGACTGCAGTACTCATACTCTTATATTTTATTGAACAAGAGATTTGCAGATTTGGATGAACAGTTTACAAACGCATTCAGATGATTCATGAAGATTTTTATTATTATTTTTATTTTTTTTTACAATGTAGGCTATCATGAAATGACTTCATTGATCTCTTGAGCCCCAGTAAGGCTTAAAATTCAAATAGTCAGCATTCATATTGACATTATAGGCCTATAGTATGAAAACTAGATTTTTTTCTACTGAGGGCAAATCAATTATGATGGTGCAAGTTTAAAGGTGACGATTTTCATGTTGAATGTAAATATATATATAAGTGGAGTTTCACATCTTCTTACACCAACGATCTTTAGTGGTAGAACGTTCTTTATTGACGTAAGCACGGGGGATGGTCTTTGATTTCTCTAAATGGCCTATTTTTGACAGCTCGTGCAGAAGAGGATGTAGGCTAATGATGCTGAGAGTGAATCGATTGGCTGGATCATCTGAGAGATGATGCGTTGGACCATTGCAGTCCATCAGGACATCTGGAGATACTTCTGGCCCAGAACTGCGGCGGCCTGAACCTCCAGGCTTGTTTTGCTTCATTTAATCTAATTCCGTATAAACGTAGAAAATCAATAACATCTGAATTTTTTTCCAATTTTCTTTCAAAAAAATAAAAAAAAGTTAACAGGATGTTATCATTTTAAAACGACTGCATTTGATTCACATTCCAAAGAGGCTGGTTGGATAGAAAAGCAGCAGAGTAGAAGCAGGAGGACACATGGCTATTTCATTAGAAAAGAAAAAAGACCCATTCTACAATGTTAATTATAGCTTTGAAATTGCCCCACAAGGGTCCAAACTTGATGAGAAACTGGAATGAAACTCTGTGAAATTCCTCTCTGCTATTCTCCCCTGCCTCCCCAACCTCTGGGAATTCACTTGGCCCTTTTTCTTCTTTCTTTCTTTTTTCTTAAATTAGATCATCAAATGTGGAGAGGGCTGCAGTTTTATTCCCTAAACCAACTGAAATAATATATAATGATTCACTGGATGATTTGCTGAGCTGACAATACAATTATGACTAAATCTAAGGATTTAAGGAAAGAAAATAAATGCAAAATTATGTTAAAAAAAATACCACAAAAGGCAATAAAACAACAAAGAAAAATATCCATGAAAAGGTGACTATGAAAACATCTGAAAAGGAGATTCTGCAATGTGGAAATGACAAAATATAATCTTAGGGTTTTGTTTGTGTCTATAGAAAACGGGGATCAACTGGCATTTCAGTCCAAAATGATACTAAGACATTCACTCAACAGCCTCTTCATCCTGCTTTTATTTCCTAACAATACAGACTATTGAGCAATCATATTTAATTTAAGTCATATATTGGCATTTTAAAACATTTTCTCTAATTTTGTGTATGTGCTTTCTTTTTAGTCAGTCTCCAAACCTGTACAGATTATCTTTAAGTGCTCTGAAGAAGGCCTCTGCTAAATAAATGTGGAAACAGTATAAATGTCACCACACATAATGGGAATATCACACATGGGTCTGGATAGGTAAGAAACTAATTTAGTTTTACAATTGCATTTTCTTTCCGAGAGCTTTATCACAGCAAGACTGCAAAATCTTTGCATGCATGAACAAACAAGACAAATGAGTGATTTAAGACTAAAGGCTAATGTGCATGGAATTGTTTGCAAAAATTGTAAAGAGTTGTAAAGTCATACAAATCTTGATCATATTCTTGTAGCATGTAAAAGAGGGCAGTTAATAAACCAAATACCAGCAGTATCTGATGAAGTACACCCAAAAAGCCAACTCATCCTTAATAAATTACCAGATAATTGACTGAAAATTATGCCTGTGACACTTAACAAATGTGTAACATTATGAGACTCATGAGGTTGATGCCAAGAGCTGGCTGTCATCCTGGAAGAAACGTTCAATCCCAGAGGGAAATTATAATGTTGTGGTAGTTTTTTGGGGTTATTTTTTAAACAAAACAATAAGAATTATTAATTGGAAGATAATGCCTTGGTCCAGACGGTGATTGCTGCCGACAGGAATGATCTCCAGCATCTTTCTGTCCTGCAGAGCAAACACGCTGTGTCTTGAAGAGGTCTCTAACTGATTACACAGTTTTTTTTCTTCACTGTGTTGTGTAGAGGTGTAGAAGATGCAACGTGTTTTTCCATTATTTTCAGCAGCTGGTGCAGTATTCCTCTCTGGACAATCAGCTCTAGCAGCTCCAGTTAACCCCAGCACATAACCAGCTTTCTTAATTAGTTTGTTCGGCACTGATGCTGCTGCCCCAGCAGATGATTGCAAAGCTGATTGTACTTTACACAACAGACTTATAGAAGATATGCAACATCCACTTGCAGGCATTCAATGATCTTAACTTCCTTAAGAAGTAGGTTTTCTCTGTCCTATCTTGTAGATGGTATCTGTGTTGCATTTCCAGTCTAGTCTGTTGTCTAGCTGAACTCCAAGGTACAGTACTTGTAATCCTTCAACACCTTCACGTCTTTTCCTAATATGCATGCTTTGTTTACTCTTGATCCTCCTGAAGTCAACAATCATCTCTTTCATTTTGTTTGTGTTCAAGAAATTTGATTTGATTTGTATTAATGCAATTTCCCCTCGGGGATCAATAAAGTATAATTCATTCATTCATTCATTATGAGCAGAACTGCACAAAATGAGGTTACTATAGGTTAGGTTACTATAACACACACTGAGTTTGCAGTGTTTTTCTTCTTCTTTTTTTATAATAATGAAGGACTGCAGGATAATTTATCCTTCCATATATCAACTTTTTTGTTTTGTAATAAATTATAAAATTTTCAAGTTTGTGTTGAAACAATATTAAATCTCTCACATTAAATTTCACAAGAAAACTTTCAGTTACATTTGCATATTAAAGTTATATTACAGTAGGTGTCTTCATGACAGGGTCATAATGGTCTTTGAGGCCTAAAAAGGCTGTCATTCTGGGAGCAGCAGAAAGTTGGTTTAGATTCCCAGTATGTCATGGCAAACCTAAGTGCTTGAAGAGAAATGAAATCCAGTTACTTTCTATTCCTGGTCAGCGTGAAATTAAAAGAACTAATCTGAAGGAAAATTGAACATGCTTATCAATATACATGATACACAACATAGACTGTCATCTTGTAAGAGCATGTCATTTTGGTTACATCTTAAGAGTAAAGGACCTGGGGCATATGACCAGCAGATAAACTAGATTTTGCACCCTTTCTTGCTGTGCTGTATTCAAAATGATAATTAGTACTCTAGTCTGAATCATATTCAGGTGACTGTGTTTACCAGGAACTTTATAAACACTGATATGGAATTATTGCAGCAAAACGGTTATTTATGGGGGCCGCTGTGAGCTAAACTAGGGGTTCTTTGCCAGACGCGCCTTCCAAACAAAACTCCAAGCACTTCCGTGTCAGCAGCGATACCTTTATTCTTTAGTCCCAAATCCACAAGTTCCAGCTCCAGTTTAAAGAATAAAGCGGTATTCTATCTAGCACATTACAAATATTAGATACGTGTTGGTTACGCGGTCAACAGAACATATGACCACCACCGAGTTCACCTCACTTCCTCATCCATTCATTCCAAACAAAACCTTCGTGACGCACGCCAATGAACACGCCCACCACCCAGATGCTGATGCTGCGAGACGCCTGTACCATCTCATAAATATCCATACTATTATGGCTCCTACATGGACGTCACTGCACACATGATCGTAATAGTGTCAGAATCGAATGAATTTTCTCCACACAGTATTTCTACATATGATCATCGAGATTTTCATCAAAAATAATTTACCATCATTTCCAACTGACAATAAACTAGTTTTCTTTTTTCTTTTTTAAAATCAATTCACAACACATGAGCTAACACGTAGAGACTGGGCGAAAAGGCACTGGGCGAACTATTTTAGGAAAAGCGCGTTGTAGTTGTGATTTTGCGTGTTGACGTAATTTTTTACTCCCACACCGCGCGCAGTGGCTTATGGGAAGAAAGGTCAAGAATCGATGGCTGCGGAAGATGACTATTACTGCAGTAAAGATGATTATTTCTTTCTGGAACTAATTGATGGTTATGATTGAACCACTTAACTGTTTCAAATGAAAGCAACACGCGTTGCCGCGAATACAACAAAGACAATGTTTCTCGGTATCGTCTGATTTTCTGACTTCCAGCCAACAATCCCGCCAGCTAACGCTCGGCTAGCAGCCGCATTGTTATTGTTTTCGCCTCAAAGGGCAACCTAATTCAGTGCTCTCGCTGAGGTCCCCCAGCCGAGGCAGGGGGTCGGACTCTCTGAGGGATGTGTTTCTTGTCGTTCCGGGAAAATGGATGAGAAATCCATCAGCAGCAGCCACCAGCGGCTCCTGGTCATCCTGCTCATGGCATTATTGTTTGGCGTCATTATGATCCAGTATGTTTGCCCCAGCAAGTCTGAATGCCAGATACTTCACCAGCTGGGATCCTGGCTTACCGTCAGCAGTCCATCTGGTTCCCGGATCAGTGGCAAGGAAACGCAAGACGGGCTTCAAAAGGATCCCTACATCGCAGAGGACCGCGCTCTCGCCCGCTTTGTTCCTCGCTTCAACTTCACCATATCAGATCTGAATCGCGTTATAGACTTCAACATCAAAGGGGATGATGTTATAGTTTTTCTGCATATTCAAAAGACAGGGGGCACGACATTTGGCCGACACTTGGTGCGGAACATTCAGTTAGAGAGGCCCTGCGAGTGTCACGCAGGTCAGAAGAAATGTACATGTTTGCGGCCAGGTAAGAAGGAAACCTGGCTCTTTTCCCGTTTCTCCACTGGCTGGAGCTGCGGACTTCATGCAGACTGGACTGAGCTGACCAGCTGTGTCCCTTCACGCATGGACTCACGAGAGGCACCCAAGAACCAGCCCAGGTTGGTAATTACACTTCAGATATTAGGACTATATAACTACACAGGTTATTAAGCAGTGCAGTTTGCCACAGGACAGCATTAAACTGCACTTTCAACAGAGTTTGGTAAAATAATATTTTTCTTATTGCCGTCAGTTTTGCTCCAAAAGTTTTGTTGTACTTGTGCAATGACAAAGTTTTCAAGCCTAATAAAACAAAAGTTCCCATATTTAATATATATTTAATTGCAAAGCTGTTGTAAAGCATTTTTATTGGCTTGCAGAAACCTAATATTACCGTTTTCTCTCTCCAGGAGAAACTATTACTATATCACAATCTTGAGAGATCCAGTATCGCGCTACTTGAGCGAGTGGCGTCATGTACAACGTGGTGCAACATGGAAGGCCTCCTTACATGTGTGTGATGGACGTTCACCAACGCTGTCAGAGCTGCCAAGCTGCTATTCAGGTGATGACTGGTCAGGTTGTTCCCTGCAAGAGTTTATGGACTGTCCCTCCAACCTAGCAAACAACCGGCAGACCCGCATGTTAGCTGACCTCAGTCTGGTGGGTTGCTACAATATGTCTACCATGAGTGAAGAGGAACGCTGGGCAGTGCTGGTGGAGAGTGCAAAACGCAACCTTAGAGGTATGGCATTCTTTGGCCTGACCGAGTACCAGCGCAAAACCCAGTACCTTTTTGAGCGAACCTTCAACCTGGAATTTATTGCACCTTTCACACAGCTGAATGGCACACGTGCTTCCAGTGTTGAGGTACCTCCTGAGATGCAGCACAGAATCCGCCAACTAAACCAATGGGATGTAGATCTGTATGAGTATGCCCGGGATCTCTTCCTGCAGCGTTTTCAGGTGGCAAGGCAGCGGGAGCACAGGCAGGCCAGGGAGAGGCGGCAGCAAGAAAGGAGGCGGCTCCGTGGAAGGTTCACAGCAAAGCTAGGGAAGCAGCTGAAGCCCACAGAAACGTCACGTCTCACCAACAACCGTGTTGTCACAGCTGAGGAACAGCAAAGGGAGAAAGCTGCTGAGAATGCTGTGAAGTCAGAAGTGCTACTCCCAGACTGGTGGGATCTGGATGAGAACAGCACTATGGAGGACTACATTGACAATGTGGAACAGTGGTAGCAGGAGGGTGTCTTAATACAAACTCTGCCAAGTTCTGCCTTGTTTGTTTTCATTAATTCAGGTTATTTTCAGTATATGCCTTCTTTCCACTTTTTCTTTTCCACCATAAGCTGTTTTAAATTACATTCTAATTTATTGATACTAATTTTGTGTATTTTCCACAGCTGATGCTCTTAATGGATGTATTTCCTTGAAAGAAAAAAAATGCAAGTCTTATAACTTTTGGCAAGTCTTCTAGATAATTCTGGATTTTAAATTCATATGAACTCGTGATGTGGCTTGGAAACACAGAATGTTTTCTTTTTCTTTTGGTACTTCCAATGATGTAATATATTTATCTATTTAAAGACACTACTGTCTGTGATTAACAATCTTTAAGTTAGCCAAATTGTTGTCTAGTCTGAAATGTGTGCATTCTGAGATGTACTTGTGTTTTACGTGTCTTTTCTGTAACAGAAAAGGAGAATGGAGTTTTCATCGATACCTCAATGTATAGCATCCACTACTAATATTGTATAATGACTGAATGTGGTTCTTTTTATATAAAAAAAGCTTTTACAAGTGTTTGTTTGCTGTTTTATTCTTGTCGTTTTAGATGATCTTTATTCTCTGACATGATTTTGTTTGATTACATGCGGCAAAGACTGCAGGCAATGGTGTTGATTTTTCAAGGCTTCAGATGACCAGCAGATGGTGCCAAAGTATTTTTAGTGAAATAAACTTCCTGAGCGAACACAAGAGAAAAAGCAAGCTCAACACACTGGGGAGATAGTTGACATCACAGCTTATTCTTCAGTTTGGTTGGGTAGGATTTTGGCTATGTTTCAGTCTAATCCTCAGGCGGTTTAATGAAGGGATTGGCTGTGGCAAATGCACTTAAACTTTAAAGACTAAGAGAAAATGTCCAAGCTTTATTTATTTATTTAACATGTATTTAACACAAAACTCACCTACAATATCAGGGCTCTCAACTCTGGAGGCAGTGATTATCCCATATCTTCCATCTGGGACCCAACTCCATCCTCTAGGATGATGATGCTCTCCTCCTCAGAGCCAGGGTTACTCACAAAGGGGCTCCAGAATTTGAGAGTGGAGAGGATAGAATGATATGATGTGAGTCCTAACCTCAACCCAATTGAACACTAGCAAGGATGTAGCAAACACAACAAAATTCTGGGTCCTGTGTACAAACCATCTTGGTGGGCCCCATACTGACTTAATATATTTTCCTCTCTTCAACCTCCTCAATACCTTAAAAGCAACTTTTACTTTGCCTTTCTTCTATACCCCCCACCCCCCATCTGATACAAGGAGGACAGACCCCATGCAAGCAAAATAGACACAAGATGATCTAAACCTGCTTATACCATGATAATATAATTATACAATAGAATAAAAGCCACTTGATGAAAGTGTTACAAATATTCTTTCATTTGAATCAGTTACAGGTGATTGGTTGTAAACCAAATAACTTTATTTTTATGCAGGAAAAGATTAAAAAGCATTCAGGCCTGACTCCACAAAATCTGATTTTCAGCAGGTTCCTGCCTACATGAGATCATCTTGTCTCACATCTGTACATGATAATGGACCTGCTGCTAATGCTAATCAAAATGATGGTAGATCATTTGTTTTTAACATTACAGTTTTGGGGTTTGGTGCATTATTTTGTTTAAGATAACGTGATGACAGTGGCATCTTCACGATCCAAGTAATGCATTCATATTATGTCATGATTGATCATTAGGAAAGGACTAAAATATCCGATTAAAGTTCACCTGTTATTTTTATTCCGAGATCCGGAAAAGTCCCATTATTTGCGGTAATAACTTTAATGAATTTCTGATAATAATTAATGCATTGTCCCTTAATGAATCCAAAATGCTGTCTTCCCTCTCAGACACATGCTGCTGATATCAGCTCAAACTGTGTTAGTTCAAACTCACTGCTCACCTCTTGTCAAAGAAATGAGTAAGAAGCTGCTGCTCCTCACCTCATTTTCTCACTCTGTTTTTTATTCTTATCGTTTTTGGTTTCCAGATTCACTTTCTTAGGGCAAGTCATGACTCTCTCCTGTGGCTGTACCTAAATCAATTGAACCGACGGGTGCAGGTGTGGAGTAAACTATTTTAAACAATTTTAGAGGGGTGAAAGGACCCTCAAGGAACAACCATCATCATTGGTAAAATAAATATTCAGTATCTCAGACCCTTCATTCAGCCAGACTGACTTTCATAATGACATTAATCAAAAATTAAAATGGAAAAACACAAAAATATTTTCCATTTAAGGATTTTCCAGGGCCCCCACCCTGCAGTGGGCCCTGGGTTAATATATAT
>JAOXYM010000007.1:18501434-18518683 GCA_028567055.1 Leptatherina wallacei | reverse complement strand
TGAAAAAGTTAGTGATCCATTACATTTTCTCAAATATCAGATTTCAAACTACATAAATATCTGCTTTTTTTCTCCAAGAATGGTATTTTCCAAAAAAATGTTTTTTTATTGCCTATCCGTCAACAACCCACATACCAACTAAAGCTTTATCATGCAAACCAGACGCCATATTTAAACATGGTCCAGAAGCACCGTCGTGTCCTGTGGGCCAACACTCATCTGAAATGGCCGGTTTCAGAGTGAGAAAGTGTTCTACGGTCAGATGAGTCCAAATTTGACATTCTTGTTGGTAATCATGGACGCCGCATCATCCGGGCTAAAGAGGAGGGAGACCTTCCAGATTGTTATCAGTGTTCAGTTCAAAAGCACCTCTGATGGTACGGGGGTGCATAAGTGCATACGGTATGGGCAGCTTGCATGTTTTGGAAGAAACTATGAATGCTGAGAAGTATATAAAGGTTTTATAGGAACATATGTCCCTGTCCTGGCTTCACAGGAGAAGACTCTAGGTGCTGAACTGGCCTGCCTGCAGTCCAGATCTTTGACCTATAGAGAACATTGGGTGCATCATTTATCAAAAAATACAACAAAGACGACCACAAACTTTTCAGCAGCTGGAAACCTGTATCAGGCGAGAATGGGCGTAAATTCCATCACCAAAACTCCAGGAACTCATAATTTCATTGCCCAGACGTCTTCAAATTGTTTTGAAAAGACAAGGAGATGCTACACCATGGTAACCATGCCATCGTGCCAACTATTCTGAGACCTGTAGCAAGCATAACATTTAACATGAGCTCATTTTGTGCATGAAATTTTCCGATTTCTCAGTTTAGACATTTGTTATGTAACACATGTTCTGTTATGAATAAAATATTGGGTTGCTTGATATGAAGGTTTATTAGTTTTTATTTTGTTCAAATTAAAAAAACGGCCCAACCTGGAAAGTTTATATATATATATATATATATATATATATATATATGTGTGTGTGTGTGTTTGTATATACATACATACTGATTGTTTTTCTAAATTCTAGGTTTACTGTTGGTTTAAATCTCTGACATCTAAAGATACTCCTCGTTTTATGGATCATTTGCTCCCTCCATACACATTTTCGGTTCATTGAATACAATTATCAGATGCTCCAGTCTGATTAGATTGTATGACTGTGTATTGCCTTGTTTGTTTAACTACCATTTGTTGGTCAGCAATGCTTTTCCTTTGATTTTATAACCAGTTAGCTGATTAATTATTCAATTTTCTTTTCTCTTATTTTGTTTGCATGTGTCCTGATATGTGTTCAAATTCATCCTGGCAATATCACTTGACTTGTGCCATGACTTTTAATTCTACACATTTTGCCATGGTAACCATATCATTCCTGTCCCCCCCCCCACCCCAACCCAACCCCCTTCCCCACCCACATCCTCGTCCTGTGTCTTTCGTCCAACTCGCCTGAATTAAAGTTCCCATGATGCACGGTGCCGCCAACTCCACTGTTTCGTCGGCCTCGACCCCAGTAACCAATGTCCCTTTCGCTGAATCTACCGCCTCGAATCAGGTTTGCTCTTTCATTTCAGTTCTCTTTTGTTTTAGCTCTCTAGATCTTGTTCACCGTTCAAGAGCCACCTGCTTTTAGTGTATATGATTTTTGCATTTCATCCGTCTTCACTTCTCATGCAAAAAAATTTGAGGGGAAAAAAATCTTTAAATAGAAAGCTTTTTTAAAATGTCTCAGTATTTGGTGAATCATATTTGTTTCAGTCCTTAATGTTGCTCTGTGTAAGCAAACTATTCAGTATGTGGTCCGGTTATCCTGTTTCAACAGTCCACTTAAAAAGGAAAACTATGAGATATACAAGGAAAGGTTAAGTTGATGGAATTTTTTTCAAGCATCAGCTTTTGGACATTGTGACCATTGGATTTAATGGGAAAGTGTGTCCAAACTTTTGACTGGTACTGTATGCTGTATATAAACTAGCAAAAGAAGTAGGGACATTTGTGTTAAAGTACTCCATCAAACACAAATATGTCCTTACATTTTGTGCTTATATATCTATATATATATATATATATATATATATATATATATATATATATATAAATATATATATATATATGAAATTTGTGCATAATTTTAGAAATATATATTGTCATGAAAATTTACTGCTCCTCCTATCTCCCTTCTCTCTCTCTCTTTCAGTAGACCCATCAGAGCTTCTGACCTCTGATCCCGTGGAGCTCCAGTGTGTTCCAGTGGAAACCCATTTCTGTCCTGTCCCCAAACTGCTGGTGGCAGCTCCAGTGGCACTAAATTCAGTAAGCCTTTCCAGAAACCCCAGTTAAAGTTCCTAAAACCTGCAGCACTGCAGCAAACATGTGCCTCGCCTACAGTGCACACTGACTGACTGGCAATGTGAAACTTGCTAAACAAGTAAGAAAGCTGCGATGGTTCATGCAATACAAGCATGGACGTTTTACTGTTGCTTTACAGCAGCCATCCTGATGCATACTGACTTGATGAGCAATAGAGCTCCCTAGTTCTGACAGCCATACATGCCCACACCTTAAACATGCAGCAGAGATGCATGCTGACACACATTCTAGATAAAATACCCTTTATGGGTTGCAGCCATTACATGAGGCAGCCCAACTCATTTGACTGTTCCAAAGTCAGAAAAGTTTGTTCTGAAAATAATTTAAGCAGCAAACAGATCTGTTGCTACATGACATGTCAGAGTGAAAGTGTTTCATAACATGTCATTTATGGTTTAAAGATGACTGCAAATGTAACATTATGTTGTACCATGTACTGTATACCATTTAGTTTGTTCTCATGGTCTCATTTTGCCTCATGAAATGTCAATAAGGACTAGTTGTTCATTTGTTTGTGCCTTTGATTTTTCTGCTCAGCTGCACAGGAGACTTGGTTTCCCGAAATAATTGGAGAAACAGCAAGGTTGATGCTTGAATAGATGTTATTTGCAATTAAAGGCAATATCAGTTACAAATTGGCAGTGTTAGTCTATGGTATCTAATGACATAGCAGCAAATGAGGCATTGCTCATGATTTCTTGAATTTCATCAATCTGAAAAACTACATTTTGAGTGATATGAAATTAATCTATAATCACCTTTACTGATGCTGATTTGAGGAATTTTTTTTTAGACGGCTTTCATAATTTCTTTAAAGAAACCATGATTGATGAAACAAAGAGCCTTAAAGCAGGTGGGGTAATTGTTTTCAACATAAAGGCCTGTGTTTCTCTCACTAGTAATACAGCAGAATTCTCAAATAATAAGTGGTGAAGCTGCAGAAAGACCATTTAGTCCTGATGTCTAATTAATTGTGCGTGTGTTGGATAATTGTGAAAGGACTAAAAAGAAATGATTCGCATCCTGTGTCCTCTATAATTTGATTTTTAAAAGGACATGTGAAGCCCTATTTGTTGATTTTCTGTCTTCATCATGTCTAAATCAACAAAAGAAGAATGAAAATAAATATTCCTGGGTAAAAACTAAGATAACAAACCTTTAGAACTGGCATCACTGTTACACCTGATGTCAGTCATTGCACAAGACGGGAGTTGATTTGTTTCCTAATGCTGTGCCTAAAGTCTGTTGTATATGCAAGGAGCTCCCCATTTATTGCAATACCTATGTAATTACTCCAAGTAATGTATAACTCTTAAAAGCAGAAATCCATTTTTAAAAGGCAGTTTATAATTATCTCCTGTCATTTGGCTTTGGGAGTGAATAAGTGGTGAATAAATGGCAAATGATTTTTGTTTCATGCCTCTTCAGGGAGAAATCTTAGAACTTGAAAATGTCCTGTCCGACTTCAAAATACGTCATCTTTTCTACTGCTGCGTCCATTTTGTCAAAAGTCGTCAGACTCTAAATTTTGAACCCAGCGTTGTAACCACAGTTTAGTTCTGGTAAAGGGAAGAATCGCTCATATTTAAAAAAATAAATAAATAAATAAAACAAGAAAAACAAAAAAACAGTGAAAAAAACGGTTGAACTTTTGCTTGATAGTTGACTCCAAGGAACTGCTTTTGTTTGCGTATACAGTTGAGATTTGGAAACTGGGCTAAAATCACTTATATCCAAATTCAGATGTGCCTCTTTTAAGTCTCCTCAATCCACTTCTGACAATACACTGTAAGAACTGACCAGTGCTCAATCATATGTGTTTCATTTAGTACATTATTATCATAAGTAGGAAGTCACATCTAGTTGTGGGACAGCTGTGCTGTCTTGTTGTTAATGTAAGAAATTTAAAAAGAAAAAAAAAATCTGTGAGTTGTGTCAACATATGTGTGGAAAAAGAAAATGATTAATAGATTTGGTTATTTGTAAATGCTGCAGATATTACAGAATTTCCTACTAAACATTATTCATTTTAAAATAATGTTAATGTGTTGTGAATGTATCTAATGCAAAAACTATACACATGCCCCTCTGAAAGACCGGCATGCCGAAATATTATGATTCACTATATATATATATATATATAGACTATTTCAGAGGTACCATGCTGTTATGTGTTAAGACGTATAAAAGTATGTGTATTGTTATATAGATTTATATTAATGTTGATGGATGATTTGAGTACTTTTAGAAATACTTTTCACTTTTAGAAAAGTTACATCAGAATTGTACTCTTTCGGGTACAAATGTGCATCATTCAGGTACATCACAGCATTATTTCTTTTCAAGAATATCCTGTCATTCAATAAGCTGCATCTGAAAACAGGGTTTTATGTTTGTTGTTTATAGTTTACAACCACAAGCTTGGTTTTTAAGACTTGTACTTCTTTTTTCTGACTGCTGTTTTTTGATTGCAAGCTGGTTTTTCCACAAGGTTTACCTTGTGATGGTTTGAGCTGTGTTGCAACAGAAACAGGCTGGCAGCAAGGGAGAGAGGATGTGTCCTGCAGCTTCTTACCAATCGTTCTCTTTGGAATTGCTACACACAACACAGTTCTGAAAATAAGTTTGAACTGAAGATAAAGTATAAGAATCTGGTTTAGTTTTCTGGTTTTTCTTCTTTCTTTTTTGTTTGTTTTGTGGATTCAATCAACTTTAAAATCACATTGTCCTTTTGGATTAACTCAATTTATTTGCTTGTTACCAGTTGAAACAATTTAAAGCTGTTGTTTTTTTTTCCCAGTATTGTACACCTTTCAAATCACACAGTAATGTCTCAGAGGATATGATTGCAGCTTGTAAAACTTATCTTATAAGCCTGCGTCTGATTAAACAGACTTGCAAAATGAATTTGGCAGGAAGAAAAGAAAAAATGCAAGTTTCCAAAGCCAAGCTCTCTGCATATAAATATTTGCAACCCTATAGATATAGACACAAACTTGTAATTACAACTTTACTAAAGTTATGGCTGCAAATACAAAACATTGTTTTTGCTCAACCTTCTTGAATGACATGATTTTTCTATATTTCTTGACAGTCAGATTTTCTCCCTGTACCCAAAATGGCAGAAATGCACAAGATACGAAGTATATGATCAATGGACAGAAAGGGAGAAAGTCATTGTGGCTTTTTCTCCCCTTTCTTTTTGGACCAGTCCACCTCTTTGCAACAGCTCTGTCTCTGTTAACTCTTTTTGTAGAGATTTCATAAACAGCAGTATGGACAGACCACCCAACAGACCTGTAATCCTTCGCTGGTTTCCCACTGATCAATGCTGCCAGCTGTATTTAACACAGGCAAGTTAGAAACCTGGGATTAACCATGGTTGTGTGAGGTGAATGTTTTTTCCCCTCCGTACTAGCTGGGTATCCTAACTAGAACACTTTCTTGTTTCTTTCCACTTGAAATACATTGATATTCCTCTTGGATTTGTTTGCTAAATATGAAGCTTGAACCACCAGTTTATTAACTTAAATTGTAAACAAGGGATACAAACTGTCTAAAATGACAAATAAGATGTAACAGCAACAACTTGATCTCAACAGTAAACACATTACATCTTCTTTGTTCAGTCACTACACAAACAGTCACGTTAAAACAACAGGTTTTATCCATTGTGTTAGTGCTTTAGGCCGAACTGTTTCTTCATCAAACACCAGTTCTATTCTGGAATCTTGTGTTGAGGTTGCTAGGTAACTGGCAGACTTGATGCTCCAGGCATATGACAGTTGAAATATTCAATGACCCAAAGGTGGAGGCTAGTTTTAGCTTTAATTGATCTGTTTATATGCTAATAGTGTATTTACAGGTAATATATTTTAGGGTAATGTGTATGCAATAAAAAATGTGAGTCAAATAATACAGTAAGTCCAGTTATTTCTCTGTACAGAACTGTTCTGGCTTCCTTTAGTCAGCAAGCTAATCTTATCATCTTCTGGTTCAAGATTCATATTTACTGTACAGACTTTAGATTAAGAAAATGAGATTAATGTTATAATTTAACCATTGGAAAGAAAGTGAATGAGTCTATTTAAATGATCACATATTTTCAATCTGCATGGAGGATCAAAACATACATATCCCCTCCTGAACATGCCTGCTGTCTTCAATTGATCATTATAATTTTCTCCAGGATGTCCAGACAAATCAGTTTGTTTAAATCTTACAACTGTGAAAGACTAGCTTTGCCTAGCTGAAAAAAGAAAAAAATCCTCTCCTCTAGCCACCCTCAACATCAATATGCCTTCACTGACTCCTGTCCAGCTGGAAAAACAGAATACTTGACGAAATACTGTGCCTCTTGAGGGCATTTTAATTTTTTAAAAATATATTAAGATGCATTTATCAAGGGTTAAACAAAGCGTGTTAGTTTGGAGAATTTTGATGTGACACAAGAAAAGTAGTTTTCCCCTCTTTTCCCCTCTCACTCTTTTGTAGGCCTACTTGATTTACTTTAGACTCTGCTATATTTTACCACATGGTCCTGAATCATTGGTGGAATATGGACAAAAAAAAAAAAAAAAAGCTCTCAGTTGCTGTAGTCTGACCCTTTAGCATGTGGATACTTTATTCAGTCCTGAGAATGAAAATAAACAAAAGGCCCTATTTCTTGATCACTGTATAAAGATGTGATTGTGATAGAAATGTCATGTAATAATTGTAATTTAATCTTTTTTTTAATCTTACATATAAAACATGGCATGAAAATGATAATAGAAAATAATCATTTATACAGTTAATAGTTTGTTTAGACCAACAGAAAACACAGTATCATTTAAAAATCATTTGTACACAATGATGAAGTCATTGTTAATGGTAATAGTTGTTGTTACGCTGGCAACAAAAAGACAACATGGCTACCTTTCTATTATCATGTATCTTTTTTTCATAAATTGAATTAACACAGAACACTAACACATTTTAAAAGGGAATGTTTAATTAGTTTGTCTTCTCATTGAAATATGATTGAATATTTTATATGGAAACCTTAAATGCTTGTAATATCCAAAGGTCCGTATGGGAGGTCAGCTGTTTGTGTTGTTGTCTTTATTTGACCATAAATCTTTTGAATGTTTGAATTTCTTTGTATATTGTGTTTTTGACAAATTAGAAAGGACTTTAAAAGCAAACACCTACTTGTCAGGGAGGTAAAGAGGCTTTTGGACTAAATGAAAGATCTTTTTTCTATAAAGTTCAATTAGACCTCTCTGTTTGCTTCATGTAGACCAGACAGTCTGGATCTATAGAGCTTTCTTTGGTGAATTCTGTTTCAGCTTTGGCCTGAGAAGGTGGTCTAGAAGTCTCTTTGAGCCCAGCTGTGCTGGGTGATGTCGATCCTGACTGAGGTGTATACGAATGTGTGACGTTCACCTTGTTTGCACTTATGTACATAAATAGGTTAAAATACTCTAAATTTATTTTGAATAAATACAGTAAAAAGAGATGATTAAAAAAATCTAATCAGTGTGTCGATAACAATGTCTGTTGTTTTATTACAGTATGAAGAGGTTGCTTTGCGGTATTTGTCTTTTTCTTTGTGTTTGTTAAAGCACCATTCTTTGGAAAACATGACATTTGCATCACTGTAAACTAAGAGATACTTTCATTAAAAAGGGTTTTTTTTGCCTTGTTTTTTGTTTGTTTGTTTTTGGTAAAAAAAAATTTATATTATGTGACACTGACATCAAACAGGAGTGGATTAGAATAAACAGTCTGCAATAAATTTAGGAAAACAGTACTAACCTTGTCCATAAATGCTTATAGTGAACACACAACATGCAGAGACTTCTCTCTTCCATTTTAAGCACCAATATAAAGCACACAGAAACTTCACCTGCAGGCTGAAAGGCAGTCAGGAAAAAATAAATAGCATACATAAGCAGACTAGAACATGGATGTCATTTTTATTAACAGAGTTTCTTTCATTTTGTGAAGTGCATTGTTTTCTTCTTCCTTTTTTTAGATTATCCTAAACTACAATGAATCTGAATTCTCATCAGATTTTAGTGAAAACTACAACTACCCTCAGTTTTCCAACATTACTCTTGAAGCAACATCTTTACAAAACTCTGTTCCTGCAGAATTGGACATGTTATGCTCTTCATTTGCTTCTGAAGTCAGCAATTTTGTTGCCATGGCACTTGTTCAAGTGGTGTATTGACTGAGTCATCTTGGTTCACAGCACTCTTGACTGTTGAGTATCGACTTTTAAGTGTCTGAACAAAGAGATGGGTTTTTGATCGACGTGTACCCAAACTCCCCGCTTTTCTTTACTATGACTCAGCAGTTTTCTTCATGTAACATTGTGCAGAAGCCTCAGCATAATGTGGTTCCCTTGTCACCTGCAAATAAATAATTTGAAATCAGTGTATTGTGAATGTTAGTCTCAGCATTAATTGTGCCTTTATTTAGCTAAATAGACTTTTATGTTCAACCCTTCCATTGCCAAAAAAAGCGAGAAAAGAATAATTATTTTTAAAAAAAGACATGTACTGAATGTGTGGGAAAGTTATCCCTAATTTAAGTCTTTGTCTGTGAGTCATTATATTATTTTCCAAATTGGGTACAACAATCATAGACTGAATGGTGGCCTGTAGAAGATGAAGAGGGCCTAAGACTGTTCAGTACCAAGCCATAACAAAAACTTTCTCTGATGATCTAGGACCGACTGACTACTGTTTTTTAGTCACTGCTTTCACTGCTTTGTGATGCTTGTATGTGCTGCTGTGCTACACGCCAATTTATTTTGCAATGTATAGCTATTAAGAGTAAGTTACTGTGCCTATGATGAGTTCTGCTATTTCTGTTTTACCTTAAATAAAACAAATTACTGTGACCTCTTGTAGTGTGTTTTGTTGTTCAGTAGCTTTTATGGTAAAGTGCTTTTACATGTGCACTAGATCACTGATATTCTTACCTCCGCCAAGGCGCATTGGTTATGTTTTCAGCGGCGTACATTTGTCTGTCTGTATGTCCATCTGTCTGTCTATTAGCAATATAACTCAAAAAGTAAAGGACGGGTTTTGATTAAAATTTCAGGAAATGTCAGAAATGGAAAAAATGTAATTTCCTTTTGGGGGTGATCCGGATCACGGTCTGTTTTTGTTTTTTTTAAGGATTCTTAACTATGGGGAGATGGGGATAATTTTGCCATTACAGCTTCAAGCTCAAAAGATTTTGCCCAGAATCCTTGCATTATAGGTAAAAAGGGTCATAGTGTTTTATGACATTATACAATATTATTTATTACATGCCTTTTTGCATTTTCATCAGATTCTAAGCATATAACACAGCAAAATTAAAAAAAGGGATAACACTGCATGTGCAGTGTAAAATAACCTGATTGAACCTTAAAAACATACTAAGGTGTAGTTTTGGGGTGATCCATTTAGTCTTCTAACTGTAAAAGCTGATCTACTGCTTGAAGGATGTGTGGAACACGTCCTTCAAGCACTCAACATTGCTACTATAAATGAGATGTATTTCAAGTCTAGGATGAACAGAAAAGCATGCCTTTTTAAGGAATCTGAAACCACAAAACTGGAAACTGATCTGACTCTGAGTGTTTAAACAAATCTAACATGGAAAGCAATCACTGATTTATCACAATAACTTATAAATTGCTGTCTGGACTCAGAATGTCTGACATCTGGCAAGTTTAAGTATTATTTTTGATACATTACATATTTTGTCAATATTTCCATTTCCTGCCACGGTTTACTTACACTGCTAATAAAAAAATGTCACACTTAATGATAAAAAAAACACAAAGAGCAATCTTAAAATTTATTGGTCATGCATTCATCTGTAGCCACAGTTTTCAGTAAATTCATAGTTTAAAACAGAACCTGTCAGTGAATACATAAATCATTGTAAGCTACTCTTAAGTCAAAAGTCTGAGATACTACCTCAAAATTCTGAATAAGTATTACAAAAAATTGACATTAATCATAAAATCTACGAAATCAGAATTTTTACTTAGAATTTAGAACTATTTATAATTTCACTTAAAATTTTGAGAGATCAAGTTATTATTTAGAATAGTATCTCAGAATTGTAGGATTTCTTTTTCTTGAAAAAACAAATAAATAAAATAATTCAACATGCCAAAGCAGTGACAGACAGGTTCCATATTGTTTTATATGTGGTCGGACGTCTACTGCCACTTCTGTAACGCTTTCCAATGCGTGACTGAAAACAGTCTCACCGGAAGTGTCGTTTTCCTTAGCGGAAGCAGGGTGCTAGCTTCAGGAAATTAGTGGAAAAAGATTTTCTTTCTGCAATACAGTCTGGACTATACATAATCAATCATAGACTGGGGAAGCAACAGAAAAAAGAGTGGCAAATGGATCGTTGGATTCCAGTACTGAATCTGCATCTATAGCACCCTCGGCTGCCAAGGCGCCGGGCCGGAACCAGAACCAGGCCCGTACCCGAACTAACGGACATAAGCAGCGCTGCGACACCGGCGGCTTGGTGTGTGTATGAGGCTAGTTGCATGCCGTCTGTAGATGAATGTGTATTACCGTGACTAGCTGTCTTGAGGTAGGTGGCTGGTTCACCGACGAGTCCAAGGCCACTTGTGGTGCTTCAGAGAGGGTGTGAAGGCTTGAAGCTCGAGTATGGCACAGCTGGAATTTAGCCAAGCGCGAGCTAGCTTTAACGTGAGCAAACAGCGGAGTTAACGGACATCAACTTTTACTTGCTAACAAGCTAGACAGCGTCACAAAACAAGTATGAGTTTGAGACCTTGGTTTTTGTGAATACGCAGGGGTTAATTTATTTTGTTTATATTTTCTAGTATGCGTGTTGGCTCCTTTGAAGGCCTATTAAATGTTTATGAAGGGTATATAGTGGTGTAGCTACGTCGTTAGCTGCTAAATTAGCCACCCTCCGCCGCCCCAATGAAAGAATACAAAGTTGTCGTGCTGGGCAGCGGTGGCGTCGGAAAGTCCGCGCTCACCGTCCAGTTTGTCACAGGCACCTTCATTGAGAAGTACGACCCGACCATTGAGGACTTTTACCGTAAGGAGATCGAGGTGGACTCGTCACCCTCCGTGCTGGAGATCCTGGACACTGCTGGGACGGAGCAGTTTGCCTCCATGAGAGATCTTTATATTAAGAACGGCCAGGGCTTCATCCTGGTGTACAGTCTGGTCAACCAGCAGTCTTTCCAGGTAGCTGAGCTGCACCACACAAACACACATACGCAATTGTACACTCACATTGAAACCTCAGTAATGAGTCTTCCCGAAAATCAATTGAACCGCTTAAATCAAGAAAGTATAGAGATGTTCTGTTGTTTATTATAGTTGTGTTTTGCACCTTAGGGTCATTATTGTGTTACTATAGTAGGACAGAATCACTATGAAAACGGGTCCAAAAATAGATTAGCCCACTTTCATTTTCAGTGTTGCTATAGCTTTGAGGGTTGACCAACTGTGTTTGACTTCTCACTATATCAAAGTGTCATAACTAAAAAAAAAAAAAAAAAACTTTAAAGTTTACCAAAGAAAATTAAATGTATGGAAGCTGTATCCCAATCAAACTGATAGACAATTCTCCTTCCACTGCAAAAGTATGTCAAAGTCCTCCATTAACTATATTTTATCAATGTTGTGGAGCTGAAAGTATGTAATTGGGTTATATTGGGCAATAAAGGGTTTTAGATCAACAATATACTGACAAATCACACATTATCACTTTTCGTTTATTGTTTACCTCACAGCTGTTATAATCTAATACTCCTCTATGTTAATTTTTCAGGACATTAGACCAATGCGAGACCAAATAGTGCGAGTGAAGCGCTTTGAAAAGGTGCCATTGATTCTGGTTGGCAACAAAGTCGACCTGGAGTCTGAGCGTGAGGTTGCTGGTTCAGATGGACGGGCTCTGGCTCAAGAATGGGGCTGCCCGTTTATAGAAACTTCTGCCAAAAGTAAGACCATGGTGGACGAGCTATTTGCAGAGATCGTCCGACAGATGAATTATTCCACGCTGCCAGAGAAACAGGAGCAGTGCTGCACGGCCTGTGTGGTACAGTGAGGAAGAGGTAAAGACATGCTTATGTTAGGTTGCAGCGTGAAAAGTTGGCTGCTCTGTAATTCCACTGGATGTGAAATTTGTCCCTGTAGTGTTTGTGTAAAAATGTTTTCATAGGCTGAGGAGAGAAGTGACGAGTGCATGAGTGTGTGTCATTTTGTTGCAGTGTAAGGGAATGGAGATGTTTGTTTGGATGTGTGAAAGATGGGTGGGTGGTGCTGCAGACAGTTGGTCGAGCTTGTTATCATAGGATCTCCGAAAGTATGCTGAATGCAGAACACAACTTTCTGAGCAGCTCAGAGGTAACAAAAAAGACAAGCATAGAGTAATGACGCAGATAGTTGTTTGAGCTGAGCAGCAGAAAGAGGAAAATGTCACTAAGAGGGAAATTATTCTCTAAAACAGGAAGTTTACCTTAGACTCAGTTCTTAATGCTGCTCGTGCCAACTGCTACCCACGTATCTTTTAAATTTCTTGCATTATGTAATATTCTTCTAATTTTATTTATTTTTCCTACACTTTTTTCCTTTTTTTTTAAACAGAGACATTGTTTGTTTGGATCAACACAAATATTTTGAAGAACCTGGGGACAACCTGACTTTCAATCCATCTGTCAATAACTTACCACTTAGGTAATGTTTCTGCTCCTGGTGGTTTTTGACTGTCACAGAGCATCTGACAGGAAAGGCATCGGTCCTATTTTTGATATAGTAACTGTTGGAAGATGCTTCTGCTGCAACCTCAACGGCCTTTGTGATGACCCACGACACGGTCAGACAGACTGACTTGGAAGAGCAGCCCTCTGTGAATTTCTGTCTTATTATTATTACTTTTTCTCCTTCTAGATGGAAGTATCCCTGAAATACTAAACAGGAGTGTTTTGTGAAGTTGCAGCTTTTTTTTCTAGAGCTGCTTTAATCACTATTATATCCTTTATTATTACTTGTATTATGGCTCAAATCTGAAATTTGATTAAAGTATTTCATAATAATGAAACATTTTGACTTTTAAGCATGCATACTTCAACTAGTGTGCTGCCCAGCTCTACTGTTCTGAGGGTAAAACTGCAGAAGTATGTTGAAATTTTTTTGAGGTTTTATTGTAGTTTTTTGTTTTTAGGGGTTTACCACTTAAACAGGGTGTGTAACTGGATTAAACCAATAATATTTACATAAAAGGATAATATTATATTCTAATAACTCAATAATATGAAGCAGCTGAACTTGTTTGAAAACATGCATTCTCTAAAGTGAAAATGTTTAAACAACTAAATCAACTTGAGGCGACGTGGATGAGCCATTTTTTGTGTTTTTAGCTTGAATTTGTGTCATAGTCTCCTAAAGGCGTTGCTCGTGTGGACGCAGGTCTTCCATTTTCAGTTTTGTTAAGGAGTCTAGATTTTGGAACGACCAAAGTAAACTAACACTCCATATTTGTGTTTGAAGAGGTAATGTGTGTTGCTTTAAATTCAGGAGATGCTGATTTCTTGTTATCAAATAACTCCTGCTGCAATGTGGTTTCATAAAACTTCTGGCACAATTAATCAGATTTAACTTTGTTTTTTTCTTTTTATTACAGTAACCTATTTATTAAAAACTAATGACAAAGGTAGTCAGTTTTTAAACTTTTAATTTTGTACTAGCTTCTGCTTTTTGTGAGTTTTCAGGTTACATGATGTTTTGTTTTTTTTAAATTTGAGAATTTAACAGAGCCTTAAAATTTCTGTTGCACCCTGCTGTCACTTGTCTTTTTTTTCCCCTGAAAGATAAATGGCTGTCATCATTTCAGAATAAACATGTTGGACTGTCTGTTTTTGTGACGGGACAAATATAAAGTATTATCTTTGAGTGATACACAAGCTCCATCTGGTCATTTCTAATTTCACCTTAAGTATCTGGTAACAAAAGTTGAATCTTTGTCTATATTCATGACATTTTTTTTTCTACTGGCCAAGGGCAATTCCTCCACTGTAGTGGTTATTCTCTAGTTGAAAAGGATTGCTGTCTTCTTCACCACTAGAAACACTTTAAAGACAAGGTTCAGGTTCAGATCCCCCCCCATAGAATTAATCCTTTTATACATTAAGAAAACTGATATTACATCATTATCTAATTAAATATGTGCAGATGTGTGAATAAACAAATCTGCCCAGCCTCCATCTCCCTGCTGGCTACTGTTTACCCCAAACTGCTTAAGTGCTTCTGACTTTTAAGTTTTACTTCATTACAACACAGTAAATAACTAGCTTGAACTCGTATTTGATAATGTCAGGTAAAGCTTGTTTCAGTACGTCCACTCTGGCAAGTTCCACATGCAAGTTGAGATTTAAATCCTATGGTGGTTGTTTTTTTTGGGGGGGGGGGGGTGTATCTGTTGTTTGTGTACTGCATATCAAGGCAGAAATCTTGATCCTTAGAGATGACTATTTAAAAATATATAGAGAGAGCTTTATAGTAGCTGTTTTTATGTCTCAAGAGTCCAGGAACAGAAAAAGGACTACCTTATATGTGTTTTTAAAGGCTTTGTTTTGTTTTTTAACACCATTAAAGCTTAACCTGGGGACTTGTAAACAAATAAAAAATCTTGTACAATCAACCTTCATTCATACATGTTAACAGTCATGATTTAGCCCCCCAGCTGCTAAGTGTAGCAGAGTTTTAAATGAGCTATCTTTGGTAACATATGGGTAGTGATGCATTTCCTGTTGGCCTGCAGTGTTTGCCTCTCCAAAAGTCATGACCAGAGCAATATGCTCAAGTAACTTAAAAAACCAACTAAGCATCCAATTATACTTTGATTTGTTAGATAACAAAGACTGCTGTCAGTTGATAGACTACAAAGCACGGCAGGGATTGATTGAAAGCACATGCCATGTCTCAGTGGTGTTGGTGTAATTATTCTTAAGGCCAAGGGGGTGAGGTATATTAGGGGATTAGATTTCTGAAGTCCCACCTTTCCACAATTTTTAGATTCTTCAATTTGATAAAAAACAACAACTTTATTCTAATAAAATGTAGTGTTTCCTTTTAATTATCCTAAATAAAATGTTTGGCCCCTGTAGCTGTCCTTGCCCTTTGCAGAAATATGTAATAAAGTTAAGAAGCTTCAGCAATTCAACCTTCACTTTTTTTCAATGTGAGATTGTCATTGTTTCTCTCCAGTGTTTCTTGACACAATGAAGGGATTGTGGACTGATAAAGAAGACTGAGGTTAATTCACACTGTAGAAGCCTTCTGTTGGCTTAAGCAAAACTTGTTAACTTAAAGAGATCCTATCTTACCTACTTTTACACTATGTAGCAAGGTATTGATTCATACAGTTTGAATATGAATGAAAAAACTGTCTTGAGGATTTTCTCCAACCAGCTGTTTATGCAGTGACAGAGAAAACAAAACTGAAACATCATTGAATAAAACTGTCATAAACAGGCCACACTTTCCACCTTTTTCCACTTTTTTTTCACAACTTATCGTGATGATAAAGATTATTTATGACACTTCTCAAAAGCAGTTACAAAGTGCATTATATAATGAAATTAACAGTAACCAAAAGCATATCATTAAAGGAAAATGGGAGCACTTCATGATGAAATATGAATATAAGTGTCTGATTAGGGAAAGTGCAAAATGGAAAAATCTTTTCCCTTCACCACTTCAGCTTCAGTAACAGTATCAATAGTATAGGCACTGCATGTTTTGGATCATTTAGTAATTCACTTTTCTGATATTTAATATTATGGATATTGTTGAACATGCTGCTTGCAATGAATGAGTCAGAACTTACTTAAAATGAAAGTGAATAGCACCTTCTTGTTTGTTACAGTTTTACAAAAAATCACAGTACAGATCTTTATTGTACCATGGGAGGGGAAATGGTGACATGGCAGCACTGAAGCACAGATCATAAAAATAGAAAAAGCAGAAACTGAACATAAGAGAACCTCAGAACAGGAAAAGACAGTGCAGAGAGAAAATCCTACATTTACATAAAGACTGATAATGAGATGGAGGCAAACTTGCATATGTTAAGAAAGGGAAAATAGCAGGCTAAAAAGTTATATTGAAATATCTAAAGAAAGTCAAGTATATAGTAATAGGTTGATGCTGCCTCATTATCTTCACGTCATCGGCTCTCATGGCTTCTCCTACCACTACTATGCAGATGACACTCAGCTTTTCCTTTCCTTCCCACCTGACGACACAACCGTCTCAATGTGGATATCAGCATGCCTTGCTGATATCTCCACACGGATGAAGGATCGCCACCTTCAGCTAAATCTGTCCAAGACCGAGCTTATTGTCTGTCCAGCCAGTCCTTCCTTACCTCCGCAGAAAAGCGTGCAGTTCGATTCTATCTCACTTGTGCCTACGTCTTCTGCCAGGAATCTTGGTGTCAATGGTAGACAACCAGCTGACCTTTAAGATCCATGTTGCCCGGTCTTGCCGATTTGTTCTCTACAACATCAAGAGGATCAGACCGTACCTGACAGAACACATGGTGAAGCTCTTGGTTCAGGCTCTGGTCATCTCACACATTGACTACTGCAATTCCTTACTGGCAGGCCTGCCCGCACGCTCAGTTAAACGTCTGCACATGGATCAGAATGCAGCAGCCAGACTGGTCTTCAACCAGCCCAAAAAAACTCATGTCTCTCCGCTGCTAATCGCTCTTCATTTGCTTCCAGTTGCAGCGTGTATCAAATTCAAAGCTCTGCTTCTGGCTTACAAAACAATAACCCAAACAGCTCCTGTCTACCTTCACTCCTTAATCCA
>JAOXYM010000007.1:18479701-18489716 GCA_028567055.1 Leptatherina wallacei | reverse complement strand
TAGGTGATTGGATGTAGCAATTTTGTATGACAAAAACAAGCAAACTTTAACTAATCTGATCAACAAAACTCTACAAGCAGAACAAGGAAAATTAATAGAAGCTGCTATTGTTTAATGTTATCATTCGCTTATGTTTGTTGTCTTGCAAATCTGTGAGAGTTCCTCTGCTTCATTAGGTAACCAACAAACCTTTTTACAATCTGACTTCTCAATATGAAAAGAAAAATGACCCAATGCTTGCCTTAAAGAGCATGTAAGCCTACATTGTCTCTGCTTCACTTTTCAAACCCTGGGGCCAGGCCACATGTATCTTTCAAATGTAGTCATTGTGTAGAAGGTAGGAATGACTAGCAAGCAAAGAGTTCACATTGAAGTCAACATATTCCTCATTTTTAAATATGGTAGATAGAACAATAGACAGATTTTGGGCCTCGAGGCTCCTCCCAAAATGCTGCATTCCATTTACCTCGGGAGTCCGAACTTGGAGCGGGACTGAAACATCCAAACTGACCCAATTCCAGATGGAAGTCAGAAAACCAGCAAGACATATTCACTGACCAGGCTTACTATTATTAGGAATGCAAAATGCTATGCATTGTGCATATTTTGTCCATACAAACACTGTAGCAATAAGTTAGAAGTTGACAGAAGAACTAATAAATGGTTTGTTACTGTAGTTAGAAAAACTTTTTATTCACAGGACAGCCATGCTGGATATCAGGGGTGATGAAGTTTCTCTAACTTTCAGATTCAAAATTCAACTTTGAGGGATGTCCCAGTTTAACTTTCCAAGAGGTAACTCGGACATTTTGACTTAAGTTAAAAGCACCACAATAAAACATGACTTAAAGAAACACCAAACCACAAACCTTACAAATAAAGTTAGCTGCTGGGTTCAGTTGTTTTGCATGATTTTGTCATTCCTGGTTAACTAGTAACTTTTATTGTCATAAAATTGATAATTGTATTGTTTTTACTATGTTTGCATCTTTGTGTGGTTGTTTTGTAGCGATGTACCCCACATTTAGTTGTGTTGCATCTTTTTGTGGACATTCTTTACCTCACTTTGTGGCATAGTTTGGTGATTTTATTCTACTCTAGTTGTTTATTGTGTATAAATCTAATAATTTTCCTGGACTTAATAGCTATTGAAGGACTCTTTCATTTTGTAACTCTGTAGAATAGTTTTCTTATTCAGTCTTTTGTGCACGAGTCCACTTTGCCTCTTTTACATCTCTCTCTCTCTTTTGTTTTTTTTTGTTTTTTTTAAATCAAACTCCGTTTTATTTTTAGTTTTTTTTTTTGTGCCTCCTTCCTATACATGTTTCTGAGATGAGACTTTATCCTATAGACCTGTTTAATAATCTGTGTGCGTAGTACAGAGAAGGCTAACTTTAAATGTCCACCAAACAACATAGTCATGGCTGTAATTCCTCTACAGACTGCTCTTTCAGAACAACTCTACCGTCCAAGGAACTGCTATGAAGTTGTTCGTCCGTCCCTCTCTTAGCCTTGGCCTGTTTTTTTTGCCTCTGCGCTGTTGTTTGCAGATGTTCATTAGCATTTAGATATACCCCTCCGACAGCCAGCTCCGCCTCCTGCGCTTTGATTGGGCACACTGTTACTGGAGCTGTCAGCTTTGCTCTGGGAAGCTTTTCTTTCCTCTCAGTCCAGTCTGCAGCTTCAGACAGGCTGAATACAGTCACTAGTTGACGCGCTACCTTTGTTAGCAAGCGCGGAGAGCACCAAGAGAGACTCCAGACGCATTCATGCAATAGCGCACTTTTTTTTGGAAAATGATCATCTGTACGAATAAAATGGAATACCCCTTAAGATCGCAGTACCAGCGAGTCCAGAAACAGGTAGGTTATAATTATGACATTTCCCGGAGTTTAAAATAGTTTGATAAATGAAGTTTTAACAACGTTAAGCTAACAGCTAACCGAGTAGCGAGAACCGTTCATTCATTTGCCAATATATATGTAAAAGAAAAAGCTAATCTCTCAAAAGGTGCTTACAGCGATTTAGCTACCCCCGTGAGCTTTAAATAGCCTTTTATGGAAAGCTAGCTGTTGGGGTAAGAGAAGAGTTACTTGGAATTATAGGTTTTTGGTCTGTAAACTTTTTTTAACACATTGGGGCAGTGACATAAAGAGGAGCAGCTAGTTAGCGTTAGCAAATGAAAATAGCCGCACCAAACTTCTGACATGGCTTACCAACTCAGACAACGGGCCACCGGGCAAGCGTCTTAGACTTTATTCACATCTGAAACAGAAAATTAAGGTTTTGAGGCATAATCCAGGGTCATGAGCTGTTGCCTTCCCTCTCCATCCAGACCCAGTGGGGTTTTCATCTCTAGCCGTTAAAATGTCACGTAAAGCTCGTAGCGTTTCGTCATCTTCCAGCCGTTACTGTTCAACTAAAAGAAGCCACCGTTTTCAGTGAAAACCGCTCTGTTGGAGTCTTTTACGTCGATGCGACGGCACCAGAAGTGTGACTACTGCTCTGCCTTTGTTGTTTCATCGGGGCTGATTTCAGTGTTTAATTTCAATATGTGGTTAAATATGACTTCCATCTTGCTGAAAATGACAAGTATGTGTTTTCACGGCTGAGACATTGCAGTATGTAGAAGCTGCAGGTGAAGATGACATCATACCAGGATTTGGGAGAAAAGTGTGTCAGTTTGCTGTGAAGTAATGCAGTGGCATTTAAGTGCTCCTGCTTGAGATATGAAACCATACTAGTTGGGGAATTTGAATCCACGAGGATAGACTGGGATTGTATCGATTTTATTCCAGTTTGCCTCCTTCCTTTTTAATTTTGGATTCTCATTGTGCTGTTTTTTTGGCTGAACTGGACTGCCAATCAAAGTTGTTTTTCTCCTTAACTGCTGTTTTTTCAGCTTGCAACAGAAAGGGGGCGCTGTCCTGAATGCAGCCTGAAAAGACATGTTTGCTGCAGATTAGAGTCCCGAAATGGAACAAAACAAGCAGTAGTCTGAACAGCAACTCTACCTTTTTAAATCCAGTATGTGCTATATTTCATTACCATCTGTGTTAAATTGTTCATCTGGCATTTGGACACAATTTTCTGTCAGTGGGGACAAAATATTTCAAAGAAAGAGAACAGTTTATAGCTACTTAAAGCTGTTTGTTCAAATAAACTATTGTAAACCCAGCCTATATCTGTGGTTTAGATAACACACACCCCCATTCCTTGTTGGTGAATGAGGCCAGTAATAAATTAGCCTGTTATCAGTGACAGTCTTTTGAACCTGCCTATTGTCCTTGCTCTACCTGCCTCTCTTGTTTACTTGACAGATCACTGCTGTATGTGGGCTTGCAGTTGCTTTTTTAAATCCTGCAAACAGTCTTTGGTTTGTCTTGGTTGTGCTGTATGTGTAGCTCTAATCCTTTCCCTCTCTTGCCCTCTGCAAGCCACTCTGGGGTGCAGCTGGTTTGTTTTGCATTACTCCTTGAGTTCAGGTTGCAGAGCCAAAATCGTCCCTGGCTGCTTGTTTCCGGTGATGAAGGTGGGGTGAGGGGGAAGGGAGTTAATGCCTCCAGGACAGCAGCGCATGATAAGGACAGACCCCGTTAAGGCTCAGTCGGAATTCAGATTGAATGTCATTCTCCTGTATCCGCACCAGCCCCCTTTTGCAGCCTACCACACATTTCCACACTCCACGAATTCCACATTCATGCTGGCATCATTTTTCCATTTCGTTGTGTGATCTTAGACCCTGGGCTCTGCTTCATGTTGCTGTCTCTTCTACAGTGCTGCTGTGTTGTCCGCTAGCTATCAAAGCTTTTCTTTGTCTCCATCCACCTTTTCTCCCCTCAGTGACGTCACCTGTTTTTCATTTCAGCCCATCTTCATGCTTACATTATGATCAATATACAAATGACCTCTCCAATGTCAAGAAGGGAGATTTTGTTTTTCTTCTTTTATTCTCTTTGAACATCAAATGATCTGCACCTGTGTATTTTTGCTTACAAAAAGCCTTCTGTGGGAAGTTTAAAAAAAACATTTTTTCAGGCAAGCCTCCAGTTTTAATGCATCTTGTGATCTAAATACAGCAGTGCTCTTATATCAACACTGTCTAGCTTTTGTCACCCTCAAGCTTGTTTTTTTTCTCTTTGAATAGCAAAAATGGCTGTTTTCAAAACAATTGTTGCTAGGTCTTTTTAAATGACAATCATTAGGTTTTTTTTTTGCATGTACAGTACATTAAAGCAAAATGTGCTTCGTAATTCCATGCACAATTGTCTAGATGATGTCTTCCTTGTTACTCCTATATGTCCACCCACAGGTTTGTTAAAAATTTTTTTCTTTTTATGTGGGTGGAAAATACAGAGCGCACTGCCTCATCAAAAGTACAGCTGTGCGCAGCTTGTGTGGCTTGTTTTCAGGCAATAAATATGAATCTGCGCCTGTTTGGATACAGATTTGGCAAAGGATTTCTATCGGGAGGCTTTTCCCACTGTGTATTAATTACACAAGTATTGATTAGTTAAGGTGTTTATGGTTTTTAAATCATAGATGGGTAGACTACGTTTGTTACAGAACTTTAAAACATAAAAGGCTTCTCTTAAGATGAAGTTATATAAGCTGATTGTATCCTTTTTGTGCTTTTATAAAGAAGATTTTCGAGCTTTACTTTTAAAAGAATTCATTTAGTTTTTGCATTGTCAGCAGACTCTGTTTTAATGTGTGTCATTTCCTGTTTCACCGATGCTCACTCCTGTTGTAGTTCCTGTTTCACTTTGAATCTTCGGGTGGCTTTGTCCAGACATGTTTGGAATTACACAAAATACCAATTTCCTCTTTGGTCGATGCGTGATGACAAATCCCATTTCCTCACTTAATGTTGTCACCTATTATGATGTTTTTCTATTTGATAGAGGCTGGAAATGTGACTTTTCAAGACTCGCTTGCTTTTAGAGAGTTGACTTCTTTGTCTACACAGCTCAGTTTGTATTTTATTAATTTTCCTCTTCTTAACAACTGCAAACTGTAGCCACCTTTCAGAGAAGCCCTTTTTAAAATGCTGTTTACTGGCTTGTGTGGGCAGGAAGTTCACAGTTTAGGGCACAATTTTTAACTTTAAATTTGTGACTATAATCCCTAACAACTAACAAATGCAGCCTTTAGCACTAGGAACTGGCTCTCCTCATCTTTTACTCAAAGGTTTTGTCATAGTATCAGGGGGATCTTAGTTGTATGTTGTTTTACATGACCAATAGGCAGCCTTAAATGTGTCTGAGGTGTTTTCCATATGAACCACATCACATCTATGCCAAAGATGTTTACAGTAGAAAGTGTTTTCTTTATTTTCCCCCTTACAAATTACCCTTTCAACTTGAAATTTTCTGCACAGTTCATATATAAAAAACATTTCTTAAATAAGCAGATTAAATTAAAAAAGAAATCTTCTTTTGAAGATATTTTAAAAAGGAAAACAAAGAGTTTCTTTTGTCTGTGTCCAGTTTGAAAATCATTAATTCATATTTAGATTGAATTATGATTGTTGATGTTGCGACATGAGATTTTTCTTTCAATGGCAGACTGAGGGGGGGGGGGTTATGCCCTCCTACATGTTAAGTCCTTGGGGAGTCTTTTCTGTTTGATGTAGGCTTCTGAAATGCTGGTTGGTGCAACACTGTTCCTCTCAGTGATAAAGCCAGTCTGTGCTTGATGGAACAGTAACCCAAATTCTGTGGCTCAGCATTCTAATCAGTAGCTCTTCTGTTTGGAGAGATACTTATGTGAATGTGCTCTTATGGGTCTTTGATTGGCAGGCACCTGTGCACTCTACATTCCCTCCTCCCTATTTCTTATGTGCATTGACAGGCTAGAGAAGGTCACGGTCAGAGTCCGAGCATGTTTCATTTAGTGCCAACCTCCCTCGATCACTCGGTCTATGCCATGAGTTTGAGGAGATGTAAATGAATGAGATTGATTTCTTTTATGTGTACAGTGTTAACATGCCTTTTAAGACTCAGAATTGACTATATAGGTCAAGAGGTGGAGCTTCTTGCGGGATCAGGCAGAAACGCTCACCCACTGCAGGGAGAAGTGAAATACCACATGGAGCCTTTAGCCAAATAAACATGGTACTGGATGCCAAAAAGCCCTACAGTGCTTATGTTAGGTAACATCTACTAGTCATAACTTGCCTCTAATATCAGTAAGTCGAGGTGTCATGACAGTAATAATCCTAGACAGCAGTTTGTGCTGTTAAAAGAAAAAGTCTTTGCCAACATTCATACAGTTCAGACTGCAGCGAACCATTTGGCTTTGATCAGTGCTGTGCGCTTGGGTTTCGCATACAGGATAACTAAGTCCGTGTCCTTGGCCGAGCTCCCAAACACCTTTTCCTAGAGGCCATTGTATGATGGCAAGAGAGCTAATAAATGGTTGTGCCAATGAGGCCCAGCCAGCTTCCCTCTCCACATGGGTCTGTTTCTCTTGGCCTCAGGCTCCTCAGCCCAGTCGCTCCCATATTTGTGTGTTTGGCCTTATCCATTTCTTTGCTGCTGTTGCACTTCCCTCTTCAAGGCCTCCTAAGCTCAACTTTCACATTAGTTCTGTCATCTGTGCCTCTTCCCAGTGTGTAAATCCCCTTTTCAAAGCACAATTTTTAGGTGTTTTTTTTTCTTTCTTCTGATTTCAGCTGTCTTCACTTTAATTTCAAGTGAACACCATTTAACCTCGTGTTTTTTTCTCCGTTTTTGATGAACATTTAGTGGATTCATGTGGAACAAATCACGGCGCAGCCACTACCCTGGTGTCTTTGTGTCTGTTGAGATGCTGCTGTTTGCTTGTTTTATTTGGAGAGGAAGAAATAATGTCAGGAATGTGCTCGCTTGCCATTGGCGCTGGTTTCACAGCATCATAGCTGCTCTTCTTCCAAGATGGTCCCTTTTGTGCTGATTTTAAGGTGTGGAACATGACTCCAGTCCAAAACACGGTCTGAGCTCGTCATCACATGGTGTTGACTCTGAAGTCCAACTTTATCTTTGAGCCAAAAAGCCTTGGCTACAAATTAAAGGCTCATAAATTTTCGTAAGGAGAGTCAGCTTTGTGTTGCTGGAATTTATGTCCATTTTATTTGCTTCCAATGTAGCTTTTATGTGCAAGTAATCAGTATAGTGATGAAACTCTGCATCAACCTAATGCTTTTGTCCGTGAAATATATTTTTCAGAGATGCCATCAGACAGATTAGTTGTCCAACCAGCAGTAAAAGAAAAAAGAAAAGAAATCACAAAGTAAAAAAGATGCATACTTTACTCTGATTTGGGGGAAAAAAAAAGCAGATCTTCACCAAACAGCTCTAACCTGTATATTTCTGGGCTTTCCTGCCTGATATGACTAAAACGATGTACGTGTTGTAAAGCTGAATAATTTTCTTTTGGTACAATGTTTCCCCTGCTGCGACTACCCTATGATCATGTACATTAATGAAAACAGTGGGTGGAAAGTACCACAATAGTAAACAACCAATTGTTTTTGAGTTTCCCATTGGAGATCAACCTTTTCTCTTCACCTTTTTTTTTTTTCTGGCTTTTGCAGGTGATGGTGAATGGAGAGAAGGAGCGAGTGTCACTGCTGTTCATGAAGTCTCTGGTCAGCAGGGGAAGTGTGGACGCCGTGTCCCAGCAGATGGCGTCTCACCCTCAGTATCTGGAGAGCTTCCTGCGCACACAGCACTACATCCTGCACATGGACGGCCCCCTGCCGCTGCCATACCGCCATTATATTGCCATCATGGTCAGTGACCTGTTTGTTGTTTTGGATGCACATTAAGGACATCTCTAGTTTTCACATGGTGTACTTCAGGCTAAACAAACAGCAAAAATGAACAGGGATCATACCAATATGATGCAGAATTAACATGACACATGCTTATATTAGATTGTCATTTGGTAAAATCTACCTCCTTTCCCCTCCAGGCTGCAGCGCGACATCACTGCAACTACCTGGTGTACCTGCATTCAGCCCAGTTTCTGAGGGTAGGCGGGGACTCTCTGTGGTTGCAGGGTTTGGAGGCGGCGCCCCCTCGCCTTCGCCTCCTTGATCACATCAACAAGGTGCTGGCGCACCAACCTTGGCTCACCGCCTGCTCCCACATCCAGGTACGAAGAAGAGGACCTCCGACTAATCGCATATAGCAAATTGTACATAGACTGTACATTTAAACTTGGGGAATAACATTCAAAATGTAATATGTCTAAGTTTTATTTTTGTTTGTTTTTCTTTTTAATTATACAATTTTTATAATCCTATGATTATTGAAGCTTTTCATTTGTGTCTCTGCCTCTTGTAGACCCTGCTAAAGGCAGGTGAGCAGTGCTGGTCGCTAGCTGAACTGGTGCAGGCCGTGGTGATCCTGGCTCACTGCCACTCCCTCTGCAGCTTTGTGTTTGGATGCGAAACAGACTCTGACTTTGTCCCTTTCTCCAAATCTCCCAACGGCACCCCGCCGACCCTTTGCCTCTTTGATGCCGCCAACGGCAACACTAACGTGCCTCAGTCACTCGCCACTCCCTCTGAACTTATAACACGACGACGGGTAAACAAATCCTTTTTGTTTGAGTAAAAAAACCCAAAGAATTGCAGAAAAGCAGTCTGTCTTTTAAAAGTCATCTTAAATGTTTGCAATGCTCAACTACGTTTTAAAGTGTATTTTATTTTTAATGATGCAAAATATTATTTTCTAAACGTTATCATCTTTTAGCATGAATCAAAGCATCCTTTTGTCTGTGAACTGTGAGAAAAGCTTGAAGAAAAAAATCCAACATTTCTATTTTTACTTAACCAATCTAAATAATATTATATATAATTTAATTTTTTTTAAAAAAGATACTCGGGATGTTCAGCTCATAAGGGCAAGCAGAGTTGATTAGTTTTCCATCCACCGACTATTGAATCTTTTTATAGTTTTTTACAAGAGTTCTTTTGATGATTCAAATTTTATTTCAGTATTTAAGATGCTTGTTAAGTTAATTATGTAAGAGACTAGATTATTCCTTATTTAAAACACTAAAACCATAACTTAATGTGAAATAGATGATTCTTTCACACATGACTGTGTTTCCTCGGATGAATGTAGCCTGATTTACCATCGCATTGATTCAGACTTCTTTAGTAAATAGGAGATGACAAAAGGAGATGCTTGCCTGGTCTTATGCTTCACGCACTATTAGATTATTTGTCATAAGAGCAGCTGCTGTCTGGTCTTTGTAGTATGCATGATGGTTCATTTTACTTCATTTTTGCATTTGTTTTGTCAGTCTTTGGACTCCAGTTGTGACATGGTGTGTCTCAAGGAGAGGATCCAGAAATCCCAGGAGGAGCGCGAGAAGAGAGAAGAGCGCTTTTTGCAGACACAGACACTTCAGCAAACAGGTGACCCGCTGAAACATAAACACACACACACACCAAAGACGTCGATGTTTACACTCCCTTCTGATGGTTATCTTGAAAGTCACATGGTGTGAAACTTGAGCAATTACCCCCTCATTAGCCACACTTGGTGACGCACTCATTGCCCCTCCTCTGCTGTCATCATCTCTCTTTTTAGACATGGAAGACGAGGAGGAGATAATATGCTTGGCAGATCCGTCGCGTTTCATCACAGACCCTGACTTTTGCTATCAGGAGTTTGCCCGCAGGGACGAGGACCACTTCCAAGGGTTGAGAGTTCAGGTGAGGATCTTGCTTCTGTAAACAACTGTGTCTGTATCATGGTGATCCATGTGGTCAGTACCTAAATTGCAATCAAAATGTGGTGTCTGCTGTCTTTTTTTGACATTGTGACGTTACATTAATTCACAAATCCAAAGAAGTGCATGAGAGAAAATGATTTAATAAATTTCTCCGTTGAACTGGTGACTACCAGCAGAGAAAAACAACCAGAGGTCGCGCTAGAATTTTTCTTTGTCGGTCATTTTGACTGACAGGCTCATAAAAATCCGGTCATTTTGTATTTTTACCGGTCATTTTATTTTA
>JAOXYM010000007.1:18446557-18461091 GCA_028567055.1 Leptatherina wallacei | reverse complement strand
CGCCTGTCAATCAAAAGGACACGCCCCTAATTATGAAGAATTTTAAGATTAATTAACATCTAAACAGATAAGGTAGAATTTTTTTAACTCCCCCCACAATTGTCATGAAGGTAAATTTGACCTATTAAACCTAAAATGGTTTAATCGTTGCTGCTCGTTCTCATCAGAACCCTCAGTGCAGCATTTTGGATCAGCTGGAGGCCCAATAATAAGGAATTGCAGTAGTCCAATCTTGAAGCAACAAAAGCATGGACTAGTTTTTCTGCATCACTTTGAGACAGGATGTCCCTAATTTTGGAAATATCATGTAGGTGGAAGAAGGCGGTTCTAGAAACCTGTTTTATATGTGAGCCAAAGGATAGACCCTGGTCAAAAATAACTCCAAGGTTCCTCACTGTAGTACTGGAAGCCAAATTAATGCCACCCAGATTGTATAGCTAGACAATTTTGTCCATAATTTTTCAGGTCCAAAGAACAACAATCTCAGTCTTATCTGAATTTACAGGGAGAAAATTCTGTCATGCAGGTCTTTATGTCTTTAAGACATGTTTGTAATCTGACAAACTCTTCCGGCTTCATGGATAAGTATATCTTAGTATAATCCGCATAGCAATGGAAGTTTATGCCATACTGTCTAATGATATTACCTAAGGGTATAACGTAAGCATATATAACATGAAAAGTATTGGTCCAAGTACACAACCTTGAGGAACTCAATAACTGTGTGAGGAAGACTTATCATTCGTTAACAAACTGAAATGGGATGGGGTCTAAAATACAAGTTGAAGATTTGATGAAGCTATTGTCTTGATCTGGTTAACCTAAAGAGCTGTCAAAAAAGAAAGGGTCCAAACATAAATCAGGATGTAAAGACGTCTCTAAAGCTGCTGTAGATGAGACATCATCAGAAGTGGGAGGAATATCAAGGATTTTCTCTCTAACAGAGACCATTTTTTATGAAGAAAATGTTGTTGTAAATTCTATCAGCTTGTGAAAGAAGGGCACAAAAATTTTCTTTAACATCATCTGTTGATACTTAATATCTTGAGGATAACTTTTGGGTCCATGATAAAAAAAAAATCACGTGTTTTATGACAAATTGCATTGAGTGTTTGTTAACATGAACTTAGTATCAAACAATATATGTTATTTTGCCCAAAGGCAACATCTGATGGATGGATGGGTAGGTAGAAATGGCTGTCCACTCATGCTCACTATCTATCCTGAGTGAGCTTGAAAATTTTTCCCAATGAAAAATAAATACATTTCCATAGAGTGCCAAGATTTTAGGATTAGAAACATGAAGACTTGACGGTGCCATTTTAGTCAATAAGACTTCACCAAGTTTAGTGAAGAGTCTGACTACCTATTTAAAATGGATATTTAGTTTGCACATATCTAATGCATTAACAAAATTCTCTAGCAAATTGTTTTTGTTTTGAACTCATGAATTATTGTGTGTAATATTTCTGTTAAGATACTGAATCCATTTTAAGTTCAGTCTGAAACAAAAAATGGGGACAACATGAAATAATCTAAACATTTTTATTTGACACTGTAACTGGAGTTTGTTATGTAAATCAATTCTCTGGCCAAAAGCATTTACTTGTTAATGGAAAAACTGAGCTGGAATCCACTATCAGGTAATGATGACAGCTTGGCTACACCAACAGGCATTTTATACTTTATCTTAAAAGAAAACCTTAATCTTTCTTGCTTTAACTGAAATATGAACACATGTGGTAAAAAAAAGACTTTGGTTTGACCCTGTGGTTAAATGCTGGTTTAATTGGAAATAATTTGACAAATTAATTTGATCTTTAAATACATATATTTAGCTTACACTTGGTCATTCTCTCAGGGGTGGGGAACCCTGGTCCCCGAGGGCCGCAATCCTGCAAGTTTTCCAGGCATCACTGCTCAAATACATCTGATTCATCTCGAATGGAGCCAACAACATAGTGGTTAATTCATTTGAATCAGGTGTGTTGGAGCAGGGATACATGGAAAACTTGCAGGATGAGGCCCAAGGTTCCCCACCACTATCTGAACATACCTTACAGCAGTTGTGTAAAGTGGGTAGCCTCAGTTTGCTTTTACATCTAAATTTTGTTGTTGTCGTTAATAACCTATTTTCCTTTTTCTTTTTTCTTTTTGGAAGCGCAGAATTCAAGGGTCTAAGGAGTTTTCACTTTTCCAGTCCTCAGAGAAACGTGTGGTGTCATGAGAAAAGACAAGGTACCCGAAGAAAGGGTTAGAATTGTTACGTAAAGTTGAACTTGCTTTAACGTTGACTAACTGTGGACTTCAACTCCCAGAAGCCCTTATGGACGTTGTGTTTACAGCCAGCTGACATCCGGCGTCTTCTCGTCCATTAGCCTCCAATAGCCCGACTCAACCATAACCACAGGCTATCCATCTACACTCGAAATTTCCCTCATGAAAGGCGCTCTGAGCTGATTCATTAACGCTACTGAATGCGAAATTTCATCACATTTATCAGATGCAGGTGAGATCGATGGGTCAAAAGTTGCCGTTCAACATTTGGTTGGCCGGAGATAGCCCTGGTAAAAGCTACACCAGCTAATGCTAGCGTTAGCACAAGCCTGCTCCATTTGCAGAACCCGAAATTTATCAGGACTAAACTCGGTAACTGTTGATTTGCACGCTCAAGATGCATCTTCGAACAACTCGACAACACTAAGTGTTTCATAAGTTCAAGCTAAATAATCACACATAGTGGCTGAATGTAGGTTGATATGAAACGTCAGTGCGTTAACTTAGCTAATTTAATGTTGGGTTAACTGCTGGAATCTAACTTTAGCTTCCAAGTTCATGGATGTTGTTGCGTGAAAAGTGAGAAATTAAACTTCGCTAAATCCTTTAAGACGGTGTGCTCATTGCTTTCTCTGCTTCAGATAATGATTTGATCATATTTGACAGTGTTGTGATGTTAGTTTTAGCATTAGCAATATGCTAACTAGGTGAATTGGAACTTGAATGCTGTGCTGTTTTGGTGCCAGGCTGTGGGATTCCGCCTCACAGTGTCCGTGTTGTTTGTGTCAGGGCTCTGGCCCCGTCTTCAGCAGCTGAAGCACACCAGTCTTGTCCTCTCTGCTCCACGTCCACGGCCTTTCTCTTCGCAGAGCCATGACCACCCAGAGGGATCTTGACATGGTAAGTGAAGCTCTGCCACTTGTTCAATAACAACACAAAGCAAAGGTGATAATCTGTGCGCCGTTGGCATGTTGCTCTCTCTGCTTTAGACAGTCCCACGTACTGCTGTTTCATAATATATAGAGAAGATTAATGTATGCGATTATCACGGTGATTTAAACATCACACAAACGTGCCTAAGTTAAGATAATTTAAGTGTTTTGGTCTGGTGGGGGCAGACAAGGGGGAGGTATGGATTAGCCAACATCCACAAACACTTAGCTGGGATCGTGATGGCTGTTCCTGTGAACACCATCTGTCTAATCTCAGTTAAAACGTTGGCCTACTTTCCTTTCAAGGTTTAGATTCCAATTGATTGTACCCTCTTAATTTCTTGTCCCCCCCTCCCATTTTGCCTACAAGAATGGGCAGTGCTAACATTTATGATGCTGTAACTTGCAGATTTTGTGCTTACGTCGTTTTATTCAACATGGACCCCAAACAGCACTATGTTATTATGGGCAGAAAAGGTTTAGACTAAAAATAGTTCACAGTGAATTGTGTTAAATGTATTGAGAAGGGAAAATAAAGGGATCACTGCTAATTTTCCAGCAATGTAGCTCACAAACTTGCGATTTACTGTAAAGACACAGCTTGAGTCTACTACAAGTGCTGCAGGTAGTACTTTTTTGAGCATTGTCTAAAACAGTTTTTACATATGAGCCTCAGCCCCCTAGATTTTCCAGCTATACTCCAGATGGGTTGTATGTAAGAATGCAAATGTCTGTAACAGTCACTCTTGATGTCTTCTATGGATTTTCCAGCCAGCTACCCAGGAAGGACTGTGGAAAATCTGCCAGTGCGTTTGTGTATGAATACAACAGAATGTGTGCGGAGAAGGTCCAGACCCATTTCTCGTCATTCTCCAGAAATGATACGGTGTATGAAAACAATTTAACCCTCTGGATCCCTGGTTGGAGACTTAGTTTTGTTGACAGTCTGTGCTATATGCATGGTAATGTTGTCAAAATCTTGTACTGTAATAGAGCAACCTCCAAGTTTTAGCCTACTAACAGATAATCTTGGGTTTTTTAATGAATATTTGGTTTGTGTGCCAAAGCAGCCATAACCAGTTTTTGGCTGATTGGTTGTAAAGATCTTCAAAGAATAGGTTTATAACATTTGCAGATTGTTTCCCCCCCCACATGTTGGGGTTGTGTAGCTGTACTTTCCTTCTGTCCTATGGTGGAAGGTCTGGTTACGTGAGACCAAGAGCATTGTAAAAAAAAAAAAGTATATAAAGATTGATGAATAATATTTATGTCAAAGTCGTTCTGCTGGACGAACTGTGATGACAGTTTTTAAAAATGTTACAAATTTTTTTAAATTTTTTTTTATTTAGAAACATTTTATGATGAACGTTGACAGTGTTATACATTCTGCAAAACTTTAGTCATTAGGTCAAACAAAAAAAAGAAAAGAAAAGAAAATGTCAGCAAAGTGTTAAAATTTTTAGGTTCTGCATTCCCAGGATAAATATTTGGAATTATTCATCCTGGGAATGCAGAACCTGAATATTTGGAATTATTTTTTAGATTATTGATTGTTGATGAGCCATTTGAAGACATAACATGAAGTTCTAGGGAATTGCGATAAATGTTTTCACAATTTTAAGAGGTTTCTGAAATGTAAACATTTAATTAAGAAAACGCATCTCTCCTGTCAGAACATGTGGTTGGCATTGTCTTTGGGAAACTTGACAAACATCCAGCTCAGATAAGCCTTTGGAAGCAATCTTAACCTTTCAAAATGCCCTTAATGATAGTGTTGAGGTTTAAAATCCTTCTTTGGAGAGCCATGAGGGCATTTAGGGTACAGGATGTTGCTGTGGGCAACCAGGCAGATTTGACTTTGTTTTTTATTTTGTTGGGGATGAAAAGGATGGGCAAAAAGCCTGTTAATGATGACATGGGGATGTAACCCCACATCGAGGTTATTCAGTTCAGTGGGAGGAGGGGAGGGTAGAGAACCACCAAGGGTGGGGCAAGGGCGGGGGATTGTATTTGTAAACAGATCAGAGAGCGAGGATGTCCCTCCCCGACGTCACAGTGCATTTGTTAAATCTCTTTGTTCTCTCCTCTGTGATTTGACCCAAAGAAAGTTCATGTACCACCTTTTGTAAGAGAGGAAAATGTTGAGGGAAAGTATTCCTTTCAGTCTTTTTGAGTACAGCTACTACAGGAAGATTTAATTGATAGGATAATTCATAATTCTTCTCATACTAGCTTTTTTTTTATGTAGTTGCAGAATTATTTATCATAACAGATTAATGGATGATTTGTAAATGATGTAAAACCAATAATTAAGGTCCGAAATGGAATAATTATTCTGGCCAGATTGATGTAGCTTAATTGACTAACATCTTTGAACAGGTGCTTAATGGTGCGAGCACCGCATGTAGTTAAAAGACTTTTGAAAAAAAAATTAATAGGTACAAACTGTTTTATTGATATGGAAAAATTTTTTTTACATCAAGACAAGAATTTTGTGATATTTCTTTTAATCTTGTAAAAACAAGTGTGTAGTGTCACACATGGATTTCCTGATGCTAGTTGAATATTTTAGCCCTAAAAGCATCTTGAACAAGTAGTCCCTCCTTTTTATCCATTTACACATTAGTTTGTGTAGCTGCCCAGAGGATACACTTTGGAGGAAGCCCCACTGTTACAAACGCTCCCATACATATTCACAGTCCCCCCTTGGGGCTACGCACTGGCCATGTAAATTTAATCACATGGCCCAAAGCTGTCTGGGACACCTGGGGTTATCGCATTAGGCCAACAGCCCGGAGAGTAGCAGCAGCACCCTGGAACTAAAGGGCCAGTGTTCTTCGCCTCAACCCCACCCTTATCTGTTGTTGTCTCTGGCAACAGGGGCTCACTTCAGTATAAGCCCTCGGTGAATGAAGTCGTCCAGTCAAAGGGTGGAGATCTGGTGTGGATAAATCTAATTAGACTGGAATGCCTGTCTCTTCTCAGCCTTTTGAAGGTCCCCTCATGCCTGAAGAGGTGGGAAGAAGTTGAGGGGTTTCACTATGACAAACTGGGAACAATTTTATTGGAAACTTGGTGTTTGAGTTGGAGGGTATGACATTTTTATGGACCAAAATTTTAATGTTTTTTTTGTTGTTGTTGTTTTAGGTGCACCTCCGCCTTATCCTGGTCAGTGGCAAAACGCAAGATTTCACTTTCTCCCCAAATGACTCTGCCACAGACATTGCCAAGCATGTATTTGACAACTGGCCAGCAGGTACATTTAATTGGCTGCGTGTCTTTATTTTATATTTCAAACATTAAAGCACTAAATGATTCATTTGATCTGGTCTTAGTCTTGCTGATTAAAAAGTATTGTCATTCTCTCCTTTTTTTTTTATCAATAATTGTTTTTAAAAAAAAAACTTAACATGACACTACAGTGTAATGCTTGAATTAAAAAAACTATATGATTGATTATAGCACTACATAGTGATGCTGAATAATAGGGCTAGTCCATTCATTGTGCCAGGGCTCTACATTGTACAGTATTAAGTTATTGGAGATACACTGACACCAAGCTGGCGTATAAATGACAGGAGATTGTATTATTGAGATGCAAAACGAGGATTTAGCTAACTCTAAATGTTGAGATATTTCTTATATAAAACAGGTGATTGTATGAATCCAGGTCAAACTTTCACAATGATTATATCTCAGAAATCTCCATCAAAATGTATTGTTTACAGTCTGTTTATCATTAATGATACCATTGACTGATATACTGCTTTTAAGAAATAGAGTGATGCATTTCTATTTTTGGGGCAGGATGGGAGGAAGAGCGGGTGAGTAGTCCCAGTATACTGCGCCTCATCTTCCAGGGGCGCTTCCTTCATGGCAATGTTACCCTGGGAGGTAAGAACAGAGACCATCACATCATTGATCAGAAATGCTACCTTTTAGTTTTCTGCCTCACATAAAATACTCCTGTAGAGTGACAGCGGGGGAAAAGATCTCTCTCTCTCTCTCTCTCTCTCGCTCTCTCGCTCTCTCGCTCTCTCGCTCGCTCTCGCTCTCTCTCTCGCTCTCTCTCTCTCTATTCCCAGGGCCAAGTCTGAACCTCCACACTCAACTGTGTGGACTTTTCATGGCTCTCCATGTAGTCTTAATAATTGAAGGTATAGAGATATAACTTGATGCTTCAAATCTTAGGGGACAGTTGAAGCAGTTGTTCACCCACTTCCCTAAAACTTTTTCTTCAAATTATGCCACGGATGCTCTTTATATGAAGTTAACATATTACTTTGTCATAGCTACTGCGTGGTAATTACGTTTCATCGTAGATTATATCAAGCCACTTAGATAAAGAAATATTTTACTTTTCAAAAGTGACAAACAGTTTGCATATTAAGTTTTACAATGAATCTGTGGTGAACAAATATACATTACTCACAAAAAGTAGGGGATATCCAATTTTTGGGTGTAATTTACAGAAAATGAAAAATGTTGACACTACGCTGATATTTTATCATGAATGTAGGGCAATAAAGTAGAATCATGCAGTGGCATTTTCCTCTGTCAAACAAAAGCTAACAGCTGGGTATACCACAACATATCAATGTCATTGTCTCAATAACTTGTGATGTGTTGGGTATCATCTTGGTCTGATGATGTAATAATGTGATCAGTATGATGAAGAGGACTGTTTCAATACAAGTTATTATTAGTGGTCGATTCATGGATCAGACACTTATTTTGTGTGTGTGTGTGGGGGGGGGGTTGGGTTTTTTTGGTGCTTAATCATCTTGCTAGAGAACAGCACGTTCTGAGAGAAGTACGTAAACATTGAAAAGTTTTACATGAGGATTCCAAAGTTTAGAGAAAGTCAAATTAAGTCCACCTGTAAAAGTTATTGTGCCATTCTGTCATAATTCAAAAAGCCAAATATCCCTAACATTTTATTAGTGTATACATGTCTCCCATACCTCCTTTTTAAACTTATACCCTTTTCAACTTCAGAACAACATTCAATGATGAATGAAGCCAAGAATTAAATGCACTTTACTACAAAAGTTTATCTAATCTTTAATTTGATAGTCATTGAGTTGCCACACTTCACTATGTTCTCTTGAAAAAAATACAATGTCATATAGACTGCATTTGAGAAACTTTACCCATTTGTTGCCATAGTGACAGTAGCAGCCTTCCTGTACTTAACAAGGTCACTCTTTAAGAAATAAGCAGCAGAGTCTAAACAAAGCAGTCTTAGTAGCAAATGAATGTGATCATCTGATTCGTTTTAATCTCATTAAGCTTTTGACCTGTAACACTCTGCCCTGTACCTGGCCTCCACCTGTACTCAGTCAGATGGTCTGCCTCAGTGTTAAGTCAGCCTGTCACCAGTGGACAAAACACTTTACACTTTTCTTCTTTTATGAAGCTGCAGTCAATAATAAGATGGGACAGGAAATGATGCAAGAAGTTTTGTGAACTTAAACTATAGGAGCTGGCGTTACTGAATATTTAACAACTGTTTTGCACAAAATGATCACATACACAGGGTCTGAAACATTTCCGTTTTTAACCTTTCACTACTCAGTCAGCTGGAGCTTTCTTTCTCCAGTGCTTGGATAATTTCACCGTAAGGTAAAAACAAAAAGGCCAACAATCATTCGGAAGAATGAAAAGGATGAAAGAGCAAAAGTGTGTGTGGGATATTTTCTGTTCTTGAGCTGTAGATAAAGTAAAGTATGATTAAATCTTTTTAAAGTCCGTTTTTTCTCGTCATATTGCATAAGGCTTGCAACAGTGTCCAGTGTTTCAATAAAACTGCAGCAGCGGATGGAAGCAGCTGAAGATATCACTTCTCTCCATATTTATGAAACGGACTGTGTTATACTGTTGAGAATTAAATTGCATTACAGGGACAGCATAACTGTTATCAACTTAGTAAAAAATGTTTATCTGATGATGTAGTGGCACCATCAATGCTGTGTTTTTGAGATGAGAAGCCTCATGGTGTATGGGAGCAGTTCTAAAGATATACACGGGGCAGAATCTTAAGTTAAAGCTCAAAAACCTTTTTATGCTCATTTAGCTCAAATTTTTATTAAAAACTCAGTGCTGCTGATTATTGTCAGTAAAACCATGGAGAAAAAAATCCCCAGGAAAAAGAGTAATGGAAGTACAGATTAGATAGGCCTTTATTCATAGTACTTTATTCAAGTACATATCTGAAAGAGGCTTCAGACATGCATCAGTTCTTGTGTTCATCAGCTTTCTTCAGACATACCAACAAAATGTTTTTGCTGATTTATATATTATGCGTGAGGTTTTCTTAATAAAACATATGTTATCTTAATTCATGTTGACCAAACAAGTGCAGCAGTTGTGCAAAACATGCTGATGTTTGAAGGGAGCAGATGAAAATATATGTTTCAGCCTGTTGAATGGATGCTATGATATGCAGCACTCATCGGCTTCTTACCCGTGTAGATTTTATTTTGTACAGCTGCTGTTGTGTGGGGGGACGGTTAAATGCTTTAACCAAAAAATGGCAAAGAAACTGTGAAATAGTTGGGTTTGGACTGTGCTATTTATTTATAAATGAAGCACACTTGGGAAGCGGATCTTCTTTTGAATTCCTATTAATATAACTGCATCCTGTACAAACTTCTTCCATGAGGAAGTGATAGTCCAAAGTTATTAGGTCTCACAGATTGTAACATTTGCAGAAAAGTGACCAGTGACATTGAATTTAAAGATTTTATTGCCTTCAATTTAATAATGATGATTGTGTCTGTAAGAGGCTTTCAGTGTGATACTGACTATATCACACTTGCTTCAGTCAGAATGAGCATGCTGTTCAATTATAAGTAAAAGCAAATGTTTCCTGTTTCACATCAACATTAATGGAATGGAACTGGGTCTACTTGTACTATAATAGCCCTTATCTTATGGACATCAATTGATTGAAGTCACAGATGGACCCAATAATACATTAGTACACAAACCCAGTATGTGGGATGACTAGTTTGCGTTGCCAGCAAGAGTTGGTTGTAAAGCAAGAGAGACAAATGGAGGGTCTTAACATGAAACTTTTTCAGGCATTCTTATTTAAATAAAATGTCAACTCCCCATTGAAATAAATAAATAAATAAAAAAAGGCATAACATTCTTCTTTTCCCCGAGGTTGCCACTACATATGGAGATGTACTCCGAACAATAATAACTAAGATGTGTTTTTGATGTTTAAAGCTCTAAAACTTCCACCGGGCCGAACGACTGTCATGCACTTGGTTGCCAGAGAGACTCTTCCAGAGCCCAACTCTCATGGTGAGAAACTTGTCTTTGTTTTAAATTGTTATTTTGCAGTAAAACATGATTAGTTAATCTTGTGTGAATGTGATTATGCAATGCAATATAACGGCAATGAATATTTACATTTGAAGTTAAAGATCCACATGATCCGTTTCTTTCCAAACATCATACACGCAACACAGCCTCCTATCTTGCTGCTGTTGCGCTCATCCCACACACAGGTGATTTGTAGCCTCCATCTCCTGTCAGCTTCCATTTTTATCTCACCTCTTTACTTTTCTTTGTAGGTCAAAGGAACAGAGAAAAAACCACAGAGAGCAACTGCTGCCTCCTCTTGTAAAGCAACAGAAATGACCCCCTCCTTTACCCCAACATCCCACAAACGGAACATAACATATACATCTAAACATGCGCACATTTCCTCTCTGTTCTCTCCTGCCGGTCGTCCCATCAGCTGTTGATCTGGAATACATCTCAGGAAGTCTGTTAGGGGTCCTTACTTGCTTTAGCCGAACTCCTGTCCAATATGAGGCTTTTTTTCTTTTTTTTTGGTGCCAATGTAGTCACTCTTGGCCCCTGAACTTTTACTCTATCAGCACAATTTGCTGTTGCTCCTTTTTATTTGAAGATCCAACAAAACATACACTCCGTCCCAGATTTGTTTGCTGCAGGAGGTGTTTTCAAAAAGCAAAGCTGCCCTGTTGTGAAAAGGACCCGGGAACTCATCACTCTTCATGGACACAGAAGTGCTATAAATGATTTGTGGGCTTGAACCCTTCCCTACTAGTCACACAGACATTTCTCCTGGTCTTACTGAATGGTGTTAACCTTCTCTTGCACTTAACCAGTTTAATTCAGAAATGTTTATTGTGTTGCATTGTCTCTTCCCCTCATGGCTTGATTATTTCATTTTAATGTTTTTGGTCACGCAGATAGACCTTAAATCCCCATGTGGTAGAAAATGTGCCATCCTCCTGACAGACTGTTTCTCCCTCACTAACCGAACCTTGCTGTCTGTATCAACACCGGTGGCCTCTAAGCCATCACCTGCTTCTGTTTGTTTCCGTCAATGGACCAATGGAGAAATGACTTAAAACAGAAAGAGCTGTATAAACACCTGCAGGTCCAAAGGAAACGAAGACGGACTCCCAGCGAGGCCTAAAAAGACGTAGTCAGTGGAGTCGGGGATCAAGAGTCATCTTCGAACTTTAGATGGGAAGTTTTATTGACTAGACTGCCAATGTTCCCTTATAATGGGAGCTGACTCGACGGGCCAGTTAAACACTGACGGATCATTGGAAGGTTGGAGGGAGGACTGGCGTTACTGTGAGACCTCACCCCTCCTCTATTGGATATTAAAAACAAGGCAGTGGGAGTATTTTCCTGTTGGATAAAGAGAAAAAAAAGGAAAGCTGGGTGGTGTTTTACCTCCTCGTCATTTGGATGCTGTTGTTATTTCTTGTTTGCCTTTTATCGTGGAATTCAGTAATATCATTAATATTGAAATTTAAATATCAATTTTTATCTTGTGCATAGGTATTTGTTGAATTTTAGTGAGGGTGAGTTTGTGTGCGAGTGTCTGCGGGTGTGTGATGCACGTGGCATACTGTGTGAGGACGTGTTTTTAAAAAAGAAACAAAGGTAGTGCACTGGGAGCGTTGATGGGCTGCAGTTTCATGAGAAACAGTTGGAAACCTTTTGATTCCTTCCATTGAGTGTCCTTTGGTTTGTGTTTTCGTCAATCAGTGTCACTGCTATGAAGTTTAGCTCAGTATGAATAAATGTAAAAACTAAATTGCTTGTATTATAAATTAATAAATCTTTACATAAGGCAACTTCTCTTGATTTACATTTTCTATTTCTGAAATGGCAAGTAAACAGACATATCAAACTATTTAAGCTATGAATTCATTTAAAAGAAAAATTGAGTTCACATTTGTAGACGACCTCTTAAAATGTGACTTTGATTAGATATATTTTAGCATCAGGTAGGTGGAGTTTTTTTTTGTTATTTTAAAAGATGTCAATTATTTACCCATAAAAAATGAATAATTGAAACCTTGGCTTAATGCTTCAGCTCCAGCTGTGTCCCAGATTCATACATGTTCAGCAAATTCATTATTCACTGTGTATATTTAATTTCTTCAGTATTTTCTGTAAGATGTTGCTCTAGGCAAAGCAAGTTTATTTGTATAGCACATTTCATGTACACGACAATTCAAGGTGATTTACATAAAAACATTAGAAACGTTACAGCGGGGTGCAGAAAGATTTAAGAAGATTTCAATTAATCTACATCCACCTGCTGTCTGTACCTTTTAATGTAGTTTTTACCTCTGCCAAGGTGCGGAGGTTATGTTTTCAGCAGCGTCTGTCTGTTAGCAACAAACCTAAAAAAAAAATAGATGAATTTTGATTAAATTTTCAGGAAATCTCAGAAATGGAATAAAGAAACAACTGATTACGTATTGTGTGATCAGGAACACTGTCTGGATTCAGGTTTTCTTTTTAGGATTCTCTACTATTGAGAGATGATAATTTTGCCATTACAGCTTCAAATTCAAAAGACTAAATAGAAATAAAAAAATGACAAGATGACATAATAGATGTTATAATCTGATATTGTTTGACCTGGATCATGTTGATCTTCTGGAACTGGTGATCCAGAAGGTTCAAAATATAAGGGGTACTGGGTGGGCTGTTGGGCCTTTGGGGTTTTTCTCAGGTGAGTGACCCAATGCCTCCGCACTCTGCACTTTTGAGTGCTCCCAGTTTAAATATGTGTTCATCTTTTGCTGCCACCAATAATTACTTTTAACACAATATTTGGATTCTTAGGAAAAATTGTTTGACAATCTTAAGATGTATTTGTGGTACAAAATGGTCATAATATTTTAAGTTTAGATTCATTTTAATTTTTAACATTTTAAATTTTTAGTAACTCAGGTCATGTGCATTCACAGTTTACTCCAAAAGAAGAATTAGTTCTTTATACTACAATATACTTATGTGGTGGCTCTTGTGTGCTGCATTGAGATTATTCACTTGTTATAACCGACCTCTCCTTCACATGGCAGCAGGTGGCCATGTGTATTGATGGGATGGGGAAGACAACCCTCATCATTGTCCAATGATCAGTAAGAAAGTGCCAACAGTCATACAGCCCTGTGCAGAAGTCCTGAGCCACCCGCCTATTTCTTTATATTTTACTACCAAGCTGTCAGACTTTCTTGCAATCTTTTTAAAGTGGTTTTGAGCTATAGTTCTCCAGACTTTCTGAAGGTCTTTCAAAGTTTTTCTTTAGGCAGTTTCGCTCCTTTTAGTACATATACTTATCCTCATAAATGGCAATTTTCAGATGAATGAGGTTATTGTTTAACCCACTTAACACTGATGTATGAATTTTTTTAACACGAAAAGGCACCTTATTCAAGATAAACTGGCAAAGAATTAATAGTTTCTTTAGACACTTTACCCATAATTCATTTCTTTGATACTTGCTCTGTTTTGATGGGTTTTATATGTATTTGTTTCTGTTATGTAAAACACTTTTGTCAACTTGAGCATTGTTCGAAAGTGCTATAGAAATAAACTTTGAATTACTGTAGCTGCATATATGAAAAGTGCAATGGGTAATATAGTTTGACAGGCATAGAATTATATTTTTGCACCATTAAGGGATTCCCAGAGAGCTATTGATTAAAAACTTGGCACATCTTTGCATGGTGTGGAGTGTGACCGTTAACACTTTTAGGAATCTGGACAAGTGAAGGACAAAAAAAAAAAGAAGTGATAGACCTAAAAAACCCATCAATAGCAGGTGAACAGTATCTGAAAGTGATGCTTTTAGGATTTAGCAAAAACCTGTGAGAGTGACTGAGAGATGCATTTGGCCCTTCAGTTTTCCTTCTGCTATTTGCCATGAAAAAGGGGAGAAAAAGCTAAAGTATTTCAAATGACATAAGAACTGGACTGAAAATCAATGGCAACAGGTGATGAATCCCCCCCCCCCCCCCCCCCCCCCCC
>JAOXYM010000007.1:18425897-18441550 GCA_028567055.1 Leptatherina wallacei | reverse complement strand
GTAACCTCTGTTACTCTCAAACAATACAGAGGCACACATACACCCCCCCAAGCCCAGACCTCAACGTAATTTAAGCAGTGTGTTCATCTTGACAGAGAACAAAAAGCAGCCAACATCAGGCCATTCAACAGGTCTGGAGAACTATTCTCGAAGTCTGCTTAAAGAAATTACAAAAAAATATGCCTAGGAGGGTTAAGACAGTCATTAAAAAGAAATGTGGTCCTACCAAATATTGACTTTCATGCTCATTGGAAATGCACAAATTCTGTTTTTGCTTTTTATAATGTATTCACATTCAAATAGACATTTGATTTATTTCTTTTTATTTTATTTTTATTCTTATTTTACTGACTGTGTAATGAAATGAGGGTAGGTTGACTGCACAGTATTGTACATGCCTGTTAAGTATTTTAATTGCATTTGATATTGACCTGTTGTGTCAGCCTGCAGGTGGCAGTCTGCCTCTGTGAGTCTACTGATGGGTATCATGGTAAGTTGGAGGGCCTGACAAAATAGAGTTAGAAGATTAAACTTCAATGGACAGTTTAGTGACATGTGACATCTGTCATTGGCATTACCTGAAGAGGGTGTTGCCTTAAACTTTGCATTGACCTGATTTATCAGCAGCTGTCTCCATGTCTTCTTGGGAAATCTGCTCTTGATATGTAGCTGCAAGACCATCCAGGTTTCCAGTTGACACTGGCAGCATACCATAAAGGAAAAGTGCAGTCAACCCTCATATTTCTCAGCATACTGCCCTTTCAAACTTGCTATTGTGTTTAAACTACTTTCTTCATATTTTCCACTTATTTGGAGTTGTTTGAGTTTGTTTTGGTTTTTCTTAAACAGAATTCAGTGGAGACTAAAATCAGAACAGAAGCTGACCACAGAGTTGATCTGCAGCATTTTAACAAGAGTCTGGGGAGGTGATTTGTTGAAATGTTTGCTTCTTAAGCCCCCTACATTCATGGTTGCTTCTGCAGGATGAATAGTTTTCTGTGGTTGACATGACTCAAAGCACGCGTGCAGCCAGTTTTTCAGCCAGTGTGCTGTAGTGGGCTGTTTTCCAAGCACCACTCACTGCTGTTCTGATGTCTCTGGAGAGCAGTTTGTACTCTGCTGCCCGGCCTCCCCTTCTCCTGTCATGGAGGGTTTAATTCTTTGACAGCAATCTATCTTGCTGTTCAAAAATAATGATTTACTGCCCAAGTACAAGAATTATATATACAATAAGTTTACAGAAACAAGTGTATTCACTCATGAAGACCACGTGATACTTTCAAAACCTTAGGAAGAGCTATTACATATTAACTTACATATTCACTGTCCATCTTTGCAGAGCAGTTTGATTTTGAAATAATAACTTTGTGGTTCGTTTTTTGTGGTTAAGTTCAGCTGCATGAACAAATAAACACATTAGATGACCCCCTGTGTAGCAGATGTGCAGTCAGAGCTAAGGGCAGTTATCTAAAGGCTGGAAACAACCTCACCAACATCAGACACAATCTGTTTATTAGCAACTCTTATTTGGAATTTTTATCGAATTAATGGTGGAATATTGTTTTACAAATGCTGAAAACAGATACAATATACAGGTGAAGAGCAGACCCTTCACATGGTTCTTGGAAATTGTGTTGATTTGGATTTTTTTTTCAGGTCCTGCTCGATTTTTTAAATGCAGATGGAGGCTGCACAAGATGGAGAGAAAATAACTGAATGCCTAAATCAACAGGGGGCTGTGATATATGTGCTATTTTCTGTCATGGTATTTAGCCTGCAAATCCCTCTTTCCCTTCACTGCTTCAGACCATTTTCTTATCTGTCAGTTCCTCTTTTATTAAAACCAGCTGTGAATACACTCAAAGGCAAGCATATCCAATCCTGATAACCTTTTATGCATTCATTGTGGCCTTTAAAAGGTATTTCTTTCTCCAGTTACAAGTATGATTCCTAATTTAGTCAATTTACATTACACTGGCAAATGATTCACAAAATTGAATGCAAAAGTTTAAAAAAAAAATCAATATTTTTAAAATATGTTACAGTTTTCAGGCATATGTGAGGTACTACACATGTTAATACTACAACTGATTATTATATATGTAAATAAAGTTGTTTCTGAAAATAAACCCTTTAAAAAAATTTTTTATTTTTCTGTTGCGTGAGTCTGGGAAGACAACTAGTGTGCTGTCATGAGCTTCCTTTTTCTTTTCTTTTTTCTTTCTGTTTTTTTTTATTGGGAACAAAAGTCATTCAGAAAGTTAACCATAAGATACAAATCTGCGTCCCACACTTTTTCTTTTTGTTTTTCCTTTCCCTCCCCCATGTGGAAAAGGTGTGCTGTAATAGGAACAAACAGCTTCCTTCATGAGAACATATGAGACTGAAGTAGATGGTACTTGGCCTGAAGATCAGTAAAAGTGGCAAATGAGCCCTGTAAATATAAATCTGAGAAAAGGGCCTGGCCCCTCTCTCTCCATACGGTGAATGTTGCATCTAAATTTGAGGGAGGAAACAAATGATTATTACAAATAGGGCTGCAAGGGGAAGGGGCAAAAAGTTTGAAGTGTTTCAAAATTTTTAAAGAAAAGAGCACCACTGGGTTCTTAATATAGCTAGGACACAGAGGGGTCAGAGGGGCATATACCTAGCTGCCAGGGATTATGGGCAGGAAGTGTACTCCTCCATTTTACACCAATGAAGATTGGAAGAGTTACACAGAGCATGGATTTTTTGTAAGTTCGCTGCCCAGTAATAGAATAAAAGGTTGGGCAATGCAAGGGCTCCATCCCACTGACTTCTCTGCAATACTGCTTTGCGTGCTTTTGGGTGTTTACCAGCCCAGATTAACTTCGAGAAATTTGATCAACATACGAAAAAAAGATTTGGTAAAAATATAGGAAGACACTGGAAGAGGAAACAGAAGTCTGGGAAGAATATTCATTTTAGTAAAACTAATTCTGACCATCACAGAGAGTGGGGGAGAGTTCCAGCACATGAAATGAAAATTACTTTATTTATCCCTTTTAGAGGGAAATGATTGAAATCATCACATCAAATCCGATTTAATTTTCCCCACCAATTTAATAAAATCATATCTATAAAGAGAGGGGAAAGAGCAAGCAATATTGACACCTAAATATAGAAAACTATTGTGGGCCAATCAAAATGGTTGCGTGCCTGTAGAAATTCATTTAGCAGCTTCATTGATGGGAAAACACTCACTTTTGCTGATATCTAATTCATAGCCCGAGAATGACCCGAAGGTCGTCAAAATTTTTAGGACATTATTCACGCAATTATCTGGATCTGTGACATACAGCAAGATGTCATCGGCATAAAGAGATACTCGATGTTCTAGTCCAGCTCTACGAATACCAGTAAAGACAGAGGAGGATTTGAGAGCAATTGAGAGAGGCTCCCCTGCTAGGGCGAAGAGCAGGGGAGACATTGGACAGCCTTGACACGTTCCTCTTGTTAAAGGGAAATAGTCAGACCTTTGTGAGTTAGTTGTAACACAAGCAGTAGGGGCAGTATATAAAAGTTGTATCCAAGAAGTAAATTAAGTCCCAAAACCAAATTTCTCCAAAACAAAAAACAAATCATCCCATCCAACACAATTGAAGGCTTCCTCCACGTCCAATGCTGTAACCATTTCGGCAACTTGGGCAACGTTGGGAGAAAGCACAATATTTAATAGTCTTCTGATGTTAGATGACAACTTGCCGTCCTTTGACAAATCTTGTTTGGTTTTCCGAAATAATGTTGGATAGACAGGGATCTAAACGGCATGCTAAAACTTTAGCTAGAAGGTTTACATCCGAGTTCAGCAAGCTTATTGGTCTCCAACTACCACATTCATTTGGGTCCATATCCTTCTTCAGAATGAGCGAAATTGATGCTTGATTCAGAGTTGGTGGAAGCGAACCTTGTTTCAAGGTATCATTGAACATGTCCAATAATAATGGGTTAAGTAGGTGAGAACTTTTTAAAAAAAAGTCAGCCGGGAATCCGTCGGGTCTTTCGCGCTTTGTTGTTGTGATTGTCGGTGAAGCGCCATGAGATGACATTGTCGTGAATTGGCGCTATACAAATAAAGATGAATTGAATTGAATTGAATTGAATTGTTATGCAGTAACATAATCAGAAAAGTAAAATTGCAAATAAATGATGATGAAACAAAAGTGCTTCCTTCTTTTGAGTGTATATGTCCACACCAGAGGTCCTGTAGAAGCGTTCAGTGGGCTAGTGTGAAAACACACACTCATGCAGGGGTTGAATTAACTCAGCATAGTTTGCAGATGAGCAGCTTTCATGCTGACCCCGAACCTGCTGCCGTCTCTCTTTATCTCCAGCCTGCCTGTCTCCTCCTAAACGGAGGGAATTCTAACCGAGTGGACATGGAAGTGCATCAGCGTTTCCATAACTGAGCTGTAAGAAGTGTGTCGGGCGGAGGGAGGGGTTGGCTACCCTCTTTTTTATTTGACTGTTGGTTTTACCAGATGGCCTCCAGCTTCTTGTAACGTGCCACTGTAACAGAGCCATAGTGTTGATAACAACATCAACTCTGTGCATGAGAAAGATGAAGAGAAACATTTAGACCTTATGCAAGATGAAGATGTAAACATTTCTGCATGACTTTGGAAGAAAGGTGGAAATCTTAAAGGGTCTGCAGCTAAATCTGACTGTTTCTGACCCCTGTAAGACTAAGCTTGTTTTTATATTGTTGTCACGTCACTGCTTCAGATATAGACTTTTCCAGCATCTGTACGCTTTAACACATTCCTCCAGTCAAATGCAGAGGTGAACTCTGACCTCTGACCTGTGCAAGCAGCAATCCCTTACACTGTCCTGCACATTGCATGTTCGTACCAAAACACTGCACTTTGCATTTTGTCAAATCCTCCGTTTTCACACCTCCAGCTCATCGAGAGTTGCATCAAATTATCCATAACAGAGTGTACATTCTGTTATGAGTCATCATTACCTAATGGGATATTTCTGCACACATATGAAAATGGTGCCAAGCAAACTGAGTCCAAAGTGTACAATGCTTCACATCACAAAAGCACTTCTGATCTTTACTTTTTTTTCTTTGACACTGGTGAATAAAAATGCAAAACCATACAAATGTTTTGCATTTTTTGTTTCTGATTATCTCGTCACATATCTAGAAAAAAAGCATTGAATATTAGTGTTTTTTGTTCAGTGTGAACAAAGCAGAAAAAAATGGCTAAAATGTAGGAAAATTGGACATTTTCTTGTGTTTCCAAATAATTGTAGTTTCTTACAATATTTCAGGCTGCATCAAATAAGCTCAACATGCACTGGTAATGATGTTATATTACACCAGCTGTTCCTTTCAATTTCTTGCTCGGCAGTCATTACATGCATGTTATTTTATGGCGGCTGGTGAAACTTTTATGTTGTTTTCCATTTAAAGTGGTAACTGAAGAAACTTGGCTCTACCTGATACATTAGGTTAGTTAGGGGAAATGATCTGATCAACAGTGTGTTAGCGGTAGTAAAAGCCGAATGTAGAAAAACACTTGGCATTTGTGGCATTTTGCTATTTTAATCTTTTGTGTCAGGAAATTATAAACATTTAACAAAACTTACTGCCGTGTTTCCAAATATGTACATGCTGGCAAACCTTCAGATTATTCCTTCAGCTCAGCCTTCCAATTCAACTTTGAGTCCTGTGCCGTGATGGACAAAAGGCTGGGGAAAGATAGATGGTCAGTCTCTTTATGGAATGATGAAATTAGAATAAAATTAGATTAAGCCAAACAGTATCCTTCAGGAGCAAAAGGAGAAGATGCAGATTTGGGTATTCACCTGAACAACAGAACTGGAAATGCAACACTTGGGCTGTTAATAGGAAGGGACAGAGGATAAAATGCATTATCTCCCTGCTTATTTATTTGGCCCAGTTTAATTAATTTTCATTAATTTTTCAAAATACAGTACACTTTTGGCTTTTTGGCCTTTTTTCTGATATAAATGTATGTATATGGTTTTATTTTCACTCATTCTTTTCCATATAACTTTTGATTTTTGTCATTCTTTCTGGTTGGCAGGGATTAAGCTCTTAAGCAGTTTGTGTTGCATCTACAACTTCATGGAGAATTTTAGAAGTAAAGAAGGATATAGTTCATTTTTCTGTGAGAAGCTGCATGAACAGACAAGAAATTTAACAATACCATTTCTCAATATAAACTGCCCAAAAATCTGTGGCTCTATCACCTGCTTTGCAAAATACATTAAAAGATTTAGAGTTGACACAAAGGACAAGGCTGAAAACTAGTTTGATCTTTGGTTTGCATTAAAAGCAGACATGATTCAGTAATGAAATCACTGCACAGGCTCACATCCGAAAACAGTCAGTGAGCACCATTTGTCTCTGCAACTACAGATGAAAGTTACAACTGTTCAATGTGGACAAAAAACATTGTAGGCTACTGTATTTTTTCATTGTTCATGTATATTGTAAAGAGGGACAGCACTAATTTAGCTCATACATCCTAGTCATGAAAACCTGTTTAACAGTGTCCATGCAAAATCAACACAAGTCACTCAATGCCTCAGTTACAGGGTTTTAAAGTATCTGGTAACCTCTTCTTAGTCACATAGCTCACAGATGATGCACAAACATCACAAATGGATTCTTTCTCCGTGAGTTTTTTCTGTTCTTGGCTCTGGAAATTGTGTCCTCATTGTTTAGTTAGGACAGGCGGTCACTAGAGGGTACTGGCTTTTGACCAAACTTTCTCCTTTTATTTCACTCAAACTGAAAAGCACAAACTATGATGGGAAACATACTAAAGTAATTACTCTCAGAGCTGGGGCCAAAGTGTCAAGAATGCCGTCCAGAGTAATTCAGACTCAATTATTTACACACAGCCTCTTGCTGATTGCTGTTTGTGTGTGTGCATACCTGCAACTTGGATCTGAAACTTGAATTGCATTTTTTACATAATCAGTGCATTTAGTCTAATCATCGTTTTTATGTTGATTACTACAGCCTTAAACCTTATGTTTTTGACAATCAGGAAATCTGACCATTAGCTGACTGAACATTTTTCAGCTTTTTTTCTTCCCCGATTACATTCAGGATAAAAGTCAGAGTGTATGTTTAGTTTTCTCAGATCTCCACACTTTATGCTCCAACATCCACTCTGATTGCTCCCCACACATCATTAAAGTGAATAAATATCTTCATCTCTGATTCCTGTGTTTGGGATTATTGCTCAGTGACACAACATGCTGACCTTGGGTTATGTACTTTATATGTCTGAGAAAAATAAAGAAAGGTGTCCTCCCTTCAGATCTTTTCAAGTTGAATCTAAAGACAAAAGCTTTCAGTCTCTGCCACTTTAAAATATTATGTTGCATTTTTCCAAGTAACTAACTTTCATTTTTAAATTCAAAACATTGTATAAAATGTAAATTAAAAACATGATGTAATGATTTAGAAAAATCATAGACAAATATTCTATCAACAACAGAGCATGTAGAACATGTCAAAATGTCGAAAGTGAGAGCTTTTGCCTTTTCATGAAAAATGTTTGTGCATCTCAAATTTGATGGCGGCATAACATCTCTAAAAAGTTTGAAAAGGAAAAACAAAAGGACAAAATTACTACGTGTATGTGGTGAGACATGGGGAGGTTGTGAACTTTAGTATATAAAAAAAAATATCTTCACTGAGATTAATCTTTACCGTGATCAGTCAACCAGGTCGCGCTTGATGCCAGGAGCAAAAGCAAAAATTCACGTCTTGTCCATTTAAAAATGTCACCATCAGCTGATTGACTGGTAACACAAACACCAATTTCATCCTGTCACATGTGCTTAAAGGTAACAGTTGAAGGAACATGCTGCAACGTATTAGGTTTCATTAACAAAAGGTCAGTAACATTGTTGGGTCTAAAAAGAGCACCATAGAGAGGCAGAGTCGCTAGAGGTTCAGGAATCAGAAAAAAAAGGTCTACAAATTGTGGAGCAATTTCAGATGTTGTTTAAGAAAAAATTGCAAAGAATTTGGATATTCCATCATTTTGAATGCATGTGATCAGAAAAACATCTAGAAAATCCCTAGGGGGGGACATGTGAACACAACCCAGAAACAGTGCCGTACTCTCCAGACCAAGCTTGTTTAAAATTAACAAAAGGAAAATGGAAAACTTTTCTGTGGCCAGTTGACTGATAATGTGAAATTCTTTGTGGAAATCTTTAATGCAGTGTCCATAAGACTAAAGATAAGAGGGACCATCCTGCTGTCATCAGCACTCTAATCAGAATCGTGCATCTCTGATCATTTGGATGGTTAATTGGTGCTGATGGAACTGGCAATTTCCATGCTGAAAGGTATATATTCCTGTCTTAAAACCAGTGGCAAAAACGTTTTTATATCTGGACTGATTGCTCCATTCAGAAGAGGCCATAATCGTTTGGCCAGAGACTTAGCCTCAACACCTGCCTCCAATCAGCCTGCCCAACTTTCAGCGCTGTTTTTGTCGATCATCTTAGTCTGTTCTGGAACCATCCATCACTCCTCAGGATGGACGGCCTTCACCCAAACAGGCTGGTCAGCTGTGTTTTAAAAGACAATATATCTTACATTATCCATACCTTTTAGTGTAACTGACTAAATCATGCCACTAAATCATTACCACACACACAGTTGACCCCAGTGCCTGCTGACCAGGACTCTTCCTCTGATCTGTCTACGTCAAAGTGCCATGGACCTCCAATTCCCACCAGCCCCCCCTTGTGGTCAATATCCATTATCAATGATCATGTCCCAGGTCCTGGCTTAGACATTAATACATCCTCTCAAAACAAATATAACATTTCTCAGAATCATCCCATCCATGTCATTATAACCAGTCAAAAATGTATTCAGTATTCCACAGTGGCCCAACAGTATTCCGCTCGGGCATCTGGTCAGGATGCCTCCTGGACGCCTCCCTGGGGAGGTATTCCGGGCATGTCCCACCGGGAGGAGACCTCGGGGTAGGCCCAGGACACGCTGGAGGGATTATATCTCTTGGCTGGCCTGGGAGCGCCTCGGGATCCCCCCGGATGAGCTGGTTGATGTGGCCGGGGAGAGGGAAGTCTGGGCTTCCCTGCTCAAGCTGCTGCCCCCACGACCCGACCCGGGATAAGTGGAAGAGGACGGTACGGTATTCCACAAAGTCCTCCAATTCCAATCCTCTTCAAGTCATCAACACTAACAAACCACCACATGATAAGATTGCAACAAAACCCCTCAAGATGGCTCTTTTAAATTTAAAAAAGACATGATTTTAGATGACAAGATCAACTGTCTCTTTTTAACTGAAACCTGGCTGGAAACTGATGCACCAGTTGTTCCCACCGAGGCTTCACCACCAAATTAAAATGCTGATTATTGAAGGTAAAAAAGGGAGTGGAATTGCTTCAGTTGCTCACAGTTCAATTTTAACTGAACAAAATACCAATAAATAAATACTCTTCATTTAAGCATCATACATTATTTATAGACCACCCTCCTCTTTTATTCAGGGCTTTTCGGATCTCTTATCTACCATACATATAAAATACAACAGAATCATGATAACTAGTTATTTCAATTTACATGTCAGTAACAACTCTGAGTCCTATGCAAATGAGTTTTTAAACCTTTTAAGCAATATGGATTTTAAACAACACGTCACACAGCCTTCTCACAACAGAAAACACACCCTGGACCTGGTCTTAACCTATAGCCTATCCACTGGTGTGTCCTCTGTTGTTGACCTGGCTGTGTCAGACCACGACTGTGTGTTTTTTTATATCACTAGATTTATCCAATAGGATGCTCCGGTGCAAACTGGGAGGAAGCAGTAGGCTATATAACTTCTGAAGTGGCTGCAAATTTTATTGACATTTTAAACCAAACTCCTGCTCAGGTTTTACCTGCTTCGTGTGATTTTATTGTAAATAATTTAACAGCAAACTGAAGTCAGCCATTGATGCTGCAGCTCCACTTAAAACAAAAACAATAAGATCCAAACTCAACAAAGAAATCAGAAAACTCAAAAGAAATTGTGGGAGAAAAGCACTTTGAAAGTGCTTTTTAAATAAAATTTAATTTGATATAGGTTTTAGAACAACATGTACAGACATTCAGACATCATTTTAGTATATTTTGATATTTCTATAAACAACATACTGCATCCTTCACAAGAGTATTAGAAGAGTCAGCTCCTGGACTCCAGATCTTTTGCCATCTGAGAAATTGGTGCACCATGCAATGAAAGGGGATGCAGAACAGCAGAAAATCCAGAATTTTTCTGAGATGTGTTGCTGCTATCAAGTTCAAGATGAGTTAACATTTTCAGGAAATGACAAAATGTCTGGATTTTAGCATTTGGTAGGTTTTTTCTTGATGCTATATGGTAAATAAGATATTGGTTTGTACAATCTGCATTCTGTTGTTATTTTGCAGACTGTTTCGAAAAAGGCCTGTATTACTTTTTACATTTCCTTTCATCACACAGTGAGCCTCTGAGTGTTTGCAGTGGTTACTATGGTATCTGCAAATACTGTTGCTCTTTTTCTTCTTTTTGAATTATAGCTGCCTCTTATTGGACTTGTTGCTGTGTGTATGGTGTTCATTAAGACATTAAAATGCTTTACAGTTCATTGCTCATTTGCACTGGCTGCTGGAGCCAGAGTTGTAATTCCAGTTAGTGAGGGATCAGATGGAGGTCACTGCTGGCCTGCAGGGTTGCTGTGTGCACTACAAGTCCTCTGAGTCTCTCTGGATTACATTACAGCTTTTATCCATACTATTGGGATCTCTTGGTGGGGAATCCCAAGGGTGGTGGGGATTAAGATACCTTGCCTCACTCCCCTCCACAGTTCACCATGTGGGGCGCAGCAAATGTGTTGCACATGCTCAGACTGCTGTTGGTCTGGCAACAGAGGAACTGCAAAAATATAAGGCTAGAGGGAAATATATCTGTGCTTCCACCCTGATTATCAAGGAGTTGTCAGCTGCAGCATTTATGTGGTGACCCTGCTGAAACTGACTCCGTTTGCAACTCAGTAAGAGAGTATTGAATGATGGAGAGCTGGGAGCTGCTCAGTGTCAGAAAGATAACACTTGATGTTGACTTCCATTGTTGGATTTGTTTTGGAGTTTCTTAGCATTCCAGCTGCACTGGAAGAAATAGGGCAGAGTGGAAAAAGTCCTAACCTGAATGTAAATGAAGATCTGAGGGTGGAGCGATTCCCACAATTATTTTTTATAAACATCACAGGGATGAAGATCAGTCCTTTTTTCTAGATACTAAAGCAGAGAAGAGAGTGTAGAGTCTCAGATTTGTTCCTCTGAGTTTGTATCAGTCCTCTTGAGTATTTTTAACCTTCATCATGTTTAGACACTGCAGTCTGAGTGAATCACGGCTTAGCACTCCATCTGTCCATCACATGGCAGAAAAACATCCCAGCGCAGCTCCAAGGCATTCCATGAAATGAACTCCAGCACCATCTCTGCTGCCTTCAGCTTGTTTACATCTTGTTCAGTTCTGTCTTACTGATGCTAATATTTAATCTTCTGATAACAGGAACAAGCATTGGCTGTTTTTGGTCCCTTAAAGAGCCAGATATGATAAAATATATTAATTTCCCTATGATGTGATTTAAAAAGCCAGATTGTCAGATTCTCACTATGCAGCAGTTCTGGTTCTGAGAGCAGCAACAAGGAAAAGGTTAAGTTGAGTCCATTGTCAGAGCTGTCACATCTCTGACTTATGGGCAGCAGGTTCACTCTGTTTGCAGAGCATTAACTGGCTCACTGTTTCCATATTTTTTTTTGTCTCATTTACAGGAAGAGACAAGATAATTTAGGTGGAAAATAATATGCACACTGTGTGTAGCAATGAGTGTACACAACAACCATCTGACATTGCAGCTTGTGACCACAGCTAAAGTTGATGTGGCAGGGACCCACAACCTCCTGGGTGAAAGTCATGTGCACTGACCAGTCAGCCAAAGGGATATCCCTATGGCCAAGTAGCCAGGGCACATCATCAAACGGAGGCATAGCGACAGGACCTCACTGTCACGTCAACAATGATTTTTTTCTTTTAAGTAATATACCAGTGGGTTTCTTAATATTTCATTAGATAATCGCTAAAAATAAAAATAAAAAAGTACATTTTTATTTATGTAGCACCTATCAAGATAAAAATCACAAAGTACTTCACAAAGAAATTCAAGAAACAAGCATTTATAAAGCACAACAACAACAAAAACTAAGCAAAGGCAAGTTCAGAAAGATGGGTTTTCAGCTGCTTTTTAAGAGATCACAGACTCCACTGATCCTGGGAAGAAATTTAATTACCTTGAACAGAGCTGTTATTACTAAAACTGCTCCAATGAGGCTACTTTTTACACCCAGGAACTGCAATATGCAGCTGTCAGTTGTAAAGGTGTTGAGCAATGCCTGCTGGTTGTTCAAGTCTTTGTTCAAAGTAAAGAAAAAGGAAGAAATGACAGCATTAGTGGGCCTAATGACAGTACAGCTCAGAGTTCAACCTCTGTGGTTTTCTCATGTCCTCAGGGTGTTTGTTGTGGGTGACTTGGTGGCAGAGCAAAGCTGCTCTGGTTCTGGTGAACCGGTGATCTTCAAGCTGACATTCATTCAACACCCTGCCAAGCAAGTGGCTCATTATTCGAAAACACCCTCTAGCTCCAGGAGCCCCATGTGAGAATAGAGTGACAGTAAGAGAATTTCTCCACCTCAAATGTGGGAGCATGCAGAGAGATGATTGTATGCCTCTTCTAACCCGTCCCATTGCAGTTTACCTCCATTATAAGTTATTGCATTGGATAACGGACAAAAAAGTTTATTTGTTCAACAGTGAGAAATCACATTGAGGTTAAACTTTAAAACTTTAGGAAAATAAGTATGATACTCGTTTGATTTTCACATTTGTGTGAGATCATTAACATAGCAAAGCAGAGTTTTTATATTTATTATATTTATTATATATTTCACAACTCAATGACAATGCATTTCACAGTGCTTTAGATAAGACATACATTTAAAGTTTTAAAAAAAGGGAAAAAGTCCACACCAAAGCAAGTTATTTTCTCCTCTTGGTGGTTAGTCTAGCAAAAGAATAAGCAGCAACTATATAATCTTACGTTTTTGACCAATCACAAGAGGCTGTGCATCATATCAGAGAAACATTAGATACCAATTTTAGCTACTTTTACTTGGGTATTACAGAGATGTTGTGAAGATGAACAACCTGTGTTTCTGGGAGCAGATCTTGGCTGAGTAATACTGTTACTAATCTGGATCTAGTCTCGTGTTGTACATCAGGACACACAGCTGCAGCCCAGCCTTGTCTGCTGAGAGCAGGCCCCAGCCACCGTCTCTGTTGCTTAGTGTGATTTCAGACTGTTGTCAATGGTCTTGCTGCCCATTCTGAGCTGCCAGACCTGTGTGCTGTCTTTTACACCTTAGGAAAGAACAAGTATAGTCAGTGAAGTACGTGAGGTGTAAAATACATGCAAAATAACTCCAACTTGATTTTTATTCCCTCTTCGAAGTATTTCTTGGCCTTGTGTGGGGTTTTTGGATTCTGTTGCTTTAATATCAACAAATATGTGCTGGCAAATATTTTGTGATCATCACAAATTTACAGGGCCTCATGTCCTCTAAGCTTTTGTTCAAGTGGCTGTGGGTAACCTTTAGATGAGTTTATAATGAATAACTTGTTGCTGGAATGCTTTGTCATTGCTCTGATTTCTTTATGGAGCTGTAAATCTGTATTCCATCTCCTGTCTGTTAAATTTATACACCACAATCAGCCGTGGATTAAATGCTGGTCAAAAACAATAAGCTCCAGCTGAGCTCAGAGCAGAGATATGCCATGCTGGAATCCAATTATGAGCTTCATCAATCTGTCTGCAGCTGAATGGAGAAGCGGTCATGGGGACAAAACCCTGAACCCAAGCTTGTGGCTGATCTGCATAGAGAGTATTATTCTCAGGAAAATGAGCTCTTCGGCTTTCAGGGCTCTGTGGGATACAAGACTTTGTTTGTGTGTGATATGCAGAGTTTAAAGGATTAAACTGTGGGTGTGGAGGTGCAATGGCTCTTGGACAGCTCTGAAGCCCTGTCTGCAGCTACTCAGTGTTCAAAGCTCACAGGGACAAGAAAAGTTCTGCCTTGTTATTCCCATTTTAACAGGAAAAGGCTCCAGTCAAAAATGCATGGCCAAACCTCAGTGAATTCCTGACGAAGGAAAGAATGCAGCAAAAGGAGCCACGTTCTTGTCCTTTATGGATTTTTTCCAGCGCACTCTTCTGGCTTGCTCGGTTGTTGCGCAGCCAGATTCATAAAGAACCCTGTAGTAGATATGGGAGTGAGAGAGGTGAGGTGTGGAGAAGGCTTTAACACATGTACAGAAAACTTTTATTCACTTGTGGAGGAGAGTGTCTGCCAGCCTCTAATTGGAGGCCGCAGTTCTCTTTATTCAGTCACATGCTGTTTTGTACATCGCCTCGGAAATGTCAGCTTACTGAGCCTGACTGTAATTATGTTCGCTGCTGTTGTGTTTTGTTCAAGAACAATGTCACCAAATTATCATTGAATGTAATAATGAGAATTTACAGCTGCTAAGTACAAAGTGTACCGATCTGGCCGCTTCACAAGTCTGTTTGTCACAGCTGCATGTGCAGCGCACTGAGAGCAACAACCAGTACAGCCACGAGGTTCTGAGTTGATTAAAGAAGCTAAACTAAAATAAGAAACTAGATCGATAATTAAAACAAATGCACCATAAAATGAGCAATTTGGATCATCTGTTTGTAATTTTGAACTTTAGACTAAAAACTAGAATCTTGATGATGTGCTTTCTTATGTTTTCAGTAAAGGATAAATGGGTTTAACACAATGCAGCAGAAATAACAAGACTCTGGACATATATGATCATTTCAAACTTCACAAAATTTGTTTGATCATTACAAAATTGTTTGACAATTGAAAGTTAAAAGCAAATCAGTATGATATAAGCACATCAAAAAGGCCAGAAATGTAATTTAATCTATTCTAATTAGCCCCTAGACCGTCTGATAAATCAAAAGAACAAAAAGGGACAGATTCAAGACTGATATGATGTTATTTCTTTGAGTTGGAGCATTTTGTACAAACTGGAGCTCAGACCTGAAAACATTTAGAGACTGAACCTCTTGCGGCTCCTTTGTCACAATGAGAGGTTCCTGTGAAACACTGTGCTGGACTGGCTGCCAGTCTGCTGATACCAAGCCCAGAATCTGCTGCATAATTTATTTTAACCAAAGAAAAGTTCTGCAATATTCAACACTTGACTTCCATGTAGCAGGCAGGTGTAAGCTGGCTGATTGCTGCGATGTGGACCACAGAGCTGAAAGTCATCTATAAAATAAGACAGAAAGATGTATTTCCAGATGTTTCTGCAGGCATATACATATGAAAATGTAACAAATACCAACTTGTTGACCTGCTAGCTTGTGTTAAAGTGACTTCTTTTTCACATCGTAAATTGTTTGTGTGATACTCACAAAAGTGTTTTGTTGAGTTATATATTTTCATCTGGAGTCAATTTTGAGTTTACTGCTTTTAAACC
>JAOXYM010000007.1:18398347-18420736 GCA_028567055.1 Leptatherina wallacei | reverse complement strand
TTCTGCACCCCGCTGTAATGTTTCTAATGTTTGTATGTAAAGCACCTTGAATTGTCCTGTACATGAAATGTGCTATAGAAATAAACTTGCCTTGCCTTGCTGAGAAGAATTAGCTTGAATAAGAGTTTAGACTTTCCAGCACCAGGATACAGCAAAGTTGGGTGGGATAAGAAAGAAAGTGGTACTGTGAGTTTGGAATATGATGCTGAAATCCACTGCAGATATAAAAAGTTTACTGAATGAGATATTTTCATACCATGGTAGCCCCTGATAAAGTGTCAGGGTTGTGTTTTTGTTTTGGTTGTTTTTTTGGAGGGATCTTTTTTAACAACTGACACTCTAAAGAGGCTTTCACATAGAATGTGGAGGGTTCTGAACGTCCAAACCCATTAATGTCTCTCTGCTGAGAGACACAAAAACAAATGTTCAGGCGGCACAAGAGCTTGCAAGGCTGGGCATGCCATCCGCATGCATTCCAAGCTGAAAGTTAGAATAATCTCTACTTGTGCACAACATGTTGATGGATCCAGTTGTGAGGAATCTGGTAGATCTCCACAAATACCCTCTATTACCAGACATGATACTGAGTGATGACTGCGTAGGTGGCTTTTATATTTGGGAGTCTTGGTGTGACTCTTCCCAACAAGCTATTAAGTTCCTCCCTTCTCAACCTGAAGCAGGCCTGGAAGCGGTCAGCATTTACAAACAGCCCTTGGATGAACTTAAACTTTCCTAACTCCTGTCTTGTCATTGGACTGTTATGAATCCACACCTACTAAGCTGATGCTTGACAGATATATCCTGCATCCAAGTCTGCAGCTGGAATAAATAGCTACTTGCTGAGTATCCTTACTACTTTTTAATACTTTCTTTGCAGTATCTGTAATGCTTTTAATGTTATATGTAATGCACTTTTAATTGTTTTGTACAGGAAATGTGCTAAATAAATAAACTTGCTTTGCCTTTTGGTCACATTGCAACTGACATCTAACTTGGACAGGATTTGGGCATACACACCCTTCTCCCCTGCTCTGTTCCCAAACCCAGTGGTAAGCACAGCACATATCACATTCTATGTGAAATAACCATAGTACTATAAATATAAACATAATACTATACATATAAAAGACAAAAAAAAATAGAATTAGCCTCCTTTAAATGTTATTCTATGAAGTTATTTTTCATCTAAGAATGTTTTCTTTTTCTTAACACCAGCAGAAAATACTTGTGAAACTCTTCACTGTTTTCTGGTCTATTGATTCTGCTGTTGGTGGAAAAACTTCTTTGTCTCATTTAAAAGGAATGTCATCCACACGCTGGCTACATGCACTCTATCTCTTTTAACTTCAGCCAGTTATCTGCAACTGACAGGTCCAAGAAAATGATGGAATATCTCAACAATGTTATGCTGTTGCACAGTAGTTCTCACATCTTTGGCTCACTATATCTTAAAATTAAATACTGTGTACTTATGGGGAATCCTAACTTCATTTTCTGTCCAATTCAGGACAAAGCGGTAGCTACAGCGGGTGGGCTGGAGCCTATCCCAGCAATTATCAGGTGAGAGGCAGGGTACACCCTGGACAGGTTCCCTGTCCATCGCAGGGCCAACACAGGGTGACAGACAACCATTCACGCACACACTCACTCCTAGGGAGAATTTAGAGTGACCAATTAACCTATCCTTTATATGAATGTTATTTAGCTTGTTCCATGTTAATCCAACCACTTTTCTTAAACTTCTCCTAAAAATATCTCTTCTCCTCCCTAAACTGGTTTGTGATGGAGGTTTGTCCCTCACAGTCACTCACCGCCCTGTACATGTTTAAGATGGGAGATTCAATTGAAGCGAATTCAATAAATAAAGATAAAAATAAAAATGAAAGATCAAAGTTTTGGCATTCCTGGTTTCTTGAACTATGAAGGGGGAAAAAAAACAAAAAACAAACCAGACAACAGCAGTGTGTCAGTGTCATTGGACCAATTCTCAGTCCAGAATTAAAAAAAAAATGATCTAGGGTTTTAATGAGTTGATTAAGAGCCTTTTTGGACAAAAATACCTGAAGTATGTAACACCACATTATGTGGAGAAGTTAAAATTATACGCCAGCATCATGCAAACTAATATGCTTCTCCGTGATCTTCTTAATTACCACGGTGATAGTACCACCAACTTCCTGCTGGAGATTTTAGATGCTTTTGATCTGATTGTTTTTCCTGATGATGTACTGATTAAACCCTGATTCTTTTCTATGAACGATCAATATTGAATTCAAAAGGCTTGAATAGCCAAAACAGAAACTCCAATTAATGAGGATAAATATTGGTCCCACATAAGGAACAAATTCCTGTCAAAGTCCTTCGTTTGACTCTGCTGGCCTCTTCACAAGCCTACCACTTAAAGTCTTAAAGTTACACCCCCACCCCCCCACCCCCAACACACACACCCACCCTTAGTGGACTTGTTTGACTCTCTAGTCCTTTGCAACCATTTGCTAAACTGAGTAGGTAAAGCCTGAATAATTGAATTAATACTGTTAAAAACAAAGAATGTTGTCAGAAATAAAAAAAATATATTACCAACGGATGACCATTTTTTTCTTTTTTTCCCCTCAGGAGCCATTATTTCTTTTAACTGTCAAATGTGCTGCAGGTGGCTCTTCTGAAGAGTGAACTAAGAATAACCTTCAAGCATGTGTTTGTCAAGGAACTACTAATCAACCGTACTACAGACAGGAGACAGGTGGGATGCACACTAATTTATGCAGGATAACAAATTGAGAAAAATGTACTGGAAAGTTTCTTTCATATGTAAGAAGCTTGTTTACACTTTGCCAAAACATAGGCTCTAAGAGCTTTGTGACAGACTTCAGCATGATAATTGCATTATTATAACAGCAAACAGCTACCTTAGATTATATCATAATAGTCAACAAAAACGAGAAAAAAAACAAGTCAAAGATCAAATTGAATCCCTTTTTTAAAAAGCTAATTCTACCTTTGCTTTATCGAACATTATGATTGTTTTTTTGTTATTTTTTTAGTACTGGAATAATTACAATTTTGAATTTCTGAGAGTTGCACTACTAGAGTAAAGAGATGTATTTGTAGGTTATTTGCAGGACTATTTCTTATATACTGCAGTGATTCTACAAAATGTGTTTCCTCTTCAACATTTGTTTCTTTTTGCCTTTATTATCATGTAGTTGTACATTGTAACCTGATTATGTGCCATACGAGTAAAACTTTATGCAATGATCCTTAAAGCGTAGCTTAGCTGACTGTCGCTGCATAAAATTGCATACTTTCCAAGCCCACACATCGAGGTGTCAACCTTCTTATCTCAGCCCCTGCAATGAAGCAAATATTTGTAAAAATGTTCTTATCATATGTGTGTCTTTTGTCCTGTTTAATTGGAGCTTAACATTTTGTGAGAAACACTAAAAAGGAGAGTAATCCGCTAACAAACAGAAGCCAGGTCGCACAAAGCCAAACATACATTGACAAAGGAAATCTCCTGTGCACTCTGTCTGTAACACAGAGACAGGCAGTGATACTATCATGCTGACAGAGTTCATGTTTACACCTCTCTAGCCTTTTTGCCTTCTACATTCCTCACCATCCACAATGATTTCCTTCTTTATTTCAGAGGGAATATACCTTACACTTAATCTGTCAACACCAGGCTATTCACTGAGGGTTTTATTACAGAGCAGCGGAGCAGGTTTTTGTAGGTGTTCCCTTTTTGGTGAGAGTGGCCACATTGTGGCGACAGCCTGACTTGTGTTCTTGTTGGGAGATTCCACAACATTCCTGAAAGCACTGTCGCTGTGACTGGGAGCTCTGTTTTCAGCACCCGAGAAGCTTCAATAAGCTGTAAGAAAGCGTCAGTGCTGTGTCCTAAATTCCGCAGGTTGACAGATCTAAAAGACCTCTTGGAAATCAAGGTCAAAGGGGTGAACACTGCAGCCAGCATGCCCCAACAGTCCTCTGCCTTCAGGATATGATCTTTGAGCGTTCTAGAGTTGAGCTTCACTTTAGCATTCATGATAAATGGAGTGCAGCTTTGCCAAAAACAAGATTTTTCTTGCTTGGGTGTAGCTGTTGGCAGCAACAGATGCCAAAGTCCTGTTACATGAACGCATATATCTTTTACGCATATATTTAAGAAACGGTCATGGTGATTTACTTAATCTAGTAAAATTGAGTTACGATGAAAATATTAACATGGGTCAACAGTATAACGTCTTATAACACACATCAGTGTGAAAAAGTTAGTTCAAAGTGCTCTAATTGAATAGAATCTTATAAATGAACATAAAATCAGACCAGGAAACAAATATCTAGTCAAGCACTAGTGTTAAAATGTTAAGTTGTTTGGCAAAGAATTAAAGGATTTTTATTTGATAGAAATTAAATTTATAGTATTTTCAGGTATCTGCCCGAAGATGTGTTTGGATTATAAACTGTGTGAGGTTTGCTCAGAAAGACTAATTTTTATAGCCTCCTAGGGAACTTGTGTGTAGCAGTCTTGCTTTGATCAGAACCTAAAACCCCAAAGTAGGGCCTGTGCTTTGCTTGTTACATTAACAATTTACATTTTCATAAGAGAGCTGTTAGTACCATTAGTCGTAGAATATTTGAAGCATACCAAGCCTAACCTTTTTTTGTTTTGATTATGCAGACATATTATTGTAAGTATTACATTATATATTATATGCCTATAGTGTTTTGATATCACTTTTAGTGCTTTATCATTGCATGGTATGGTATTGTTTTTGGTACTACCTCAGCCTTTGTTCCAAGCGTGATGGAGTACCACCTGGCAAATGTCATCAAGACATCGTGCTAAAGAAATATGGCAAAAAAATAGTAAACATTAGCCTACTCTTTCTAAACATTTGAATATATTAGCATGTTAACACTTTTTACCAAATGATCAAAGTGATGAGTCCTGCAAGCTTGAGCTTCACTTTGGTGCAGCTACAACTGCTTTAGCAGATCTTAATTAGAAGTTAAAACTGTTAAAATGTTTCCATAATAGTACACTGTATGGTGAATAAATTAACAGTATATCTTTTAAATGTGTTAGCTTTGACATTGTGAGAAATTAGCATGTTGATATTAGCACTTAGCTTATCAAAGCCTTCATTTGAGGGGGTTTTCCTATACTTTGCATAATTATTTTTTTCATGAACAATTTTATATGTAAGTATGATAAAAATCTTTTTTATGCTTATTTTTTTTCCCATGTTATGAACATCAAAATCACAAAACGCTACAGTGGACAATGAATTCAGGATTGTTTTAATTTCTTATGAACTGTTGCCTCAGCAGGTGAACAGGCGGTCAAACGGGGACGGGTTGGGCGCTAGGACCGTGGGGAGGAGCGCTGCATGGCTAGAAAACGCTTCTTTTCAGAACAGAGGCTGTATTTGAAGCTCTCTGTCTGATCTGAACAGGTTACAGTGGACGTCTGGACATTCACTACTCACCTGGCACCTCATTTCTAAACGCTACAAAAGTGCAAGATTCCCCATCGGGAGAGTAAGCACAGAGAAAAGAGAAGAGGAAGAAACTACCTGTCACTAGAGATAATGAGGGAAACTTGGAGAAATTATGCCGAAGGACCCGTCTGATGGAGAGAAAAACCCGACAGGGTTGTAAACACGGACCAACAGATCTCTTATGAGAAGGTATACTAAATTTAGTGTTTTAGTTAAGATTTGCAAGGAATATTTAGCCTGTTTTGGACTCATCTGGGAACCCTAAAATAATCTACTTGTCCTTGCATGAATAAAGTAGTGGAATTTATAGTTAAACTGTGCGATCATTATTCATGATTTTATTTGTTTGTTTTTTCTTGTATATAGGCTGAAGGTGAAAATGTGTTTTTTGTTCAGTGGTGTAGATGTTAAAGTCTGCTAACATCTGTAATACCTAATTTTACTCAGCGCTAAACATATTTCAGAATAGATTGATCAATTTTACATTTTGCACATGGAGTCCCGTGCTTTTTGGTTACCCTCCTGTTACATGTAGGCCTACTCAAAATAGTACTATTGTCCTGTTTATATACAAGATGATAAGTATGTTTTTTGTTCCTTTGATGATGCCACGTAAAATAAATGTTTTTTTTTCTCCTTAAACATTCATATCAATCTCAAATTACTTTGGCATCACTGAGATCAGCACTTTCCAGTATAATGCTGTCATATTTCTGTAGTTTTAGGAACATTTCTTTAAAGCTTTTAGTTCTAAAAACACAGATACTTTGTTTCTGAAACTTGGTATACACCTGTTTCCCTAGAGAATGATTAATAGTGTAACTTATAGTGTAACATATATGGCATTGAAGAATTTCTGCAATGTGTCAGTTTCACAAAAATCTCATTTTACCACCTGACCCCCACCCAATTGTCTGCTGCAGCTGTCATGTATCTAGCATATAAACAAAGAGGGAAAAGTGTACTTTTACTTGCTTACATGTGCTTTTTGTTGTAACAGCCTCCTTTGCAGTGTTATATGGGGTACTTCATGGGTGTATGGACAGGCCCCACCCTGCCTTTTGTTAAGAATAATACTTTGCTGCCCTGCCTCGACTTGTTGCTTTTCACTTTCTACACACCTGCTCTTGTCGTGCCATGAGCGCCTGGGGATCCGCAGTCTTTAAAGGGGATCAAGTATCTCTTCATCCCTGCTAATCTGCCCTGAAAGCCCCATCCATGCTGTAATGTAGTTAATGTTTGATAGAAAACTAGAGAGCTGTTAATGTTTCACATTTCTCTACCTCAGATGACACACTCAGCTTTGTTGTGTCACTTTGTTTCCTCTTTAAGGAAACTTTTCTCTGGAACTTGTTCAGGACTTTTTTGTGCCAACAGACATTAAAACGCTTGTTTGATTCCATCAGGCTGAAATCCCATTTTCCTGTTAATCTATAACATAGGAACAAGAGGCACATTGTTGCCTTGCCACACCAGATGAAATTCAGGCCTGCATTGCAACACTACAATATGTAAGCTGATCCCACTTGCACAGGCACTGTGATCTACAATCAACGATCAACTGTGAAAGAGTCCATGAAGCATTACAGCTGATGTGTTTGTGAGGCCACTTGTTTGGTTGTTTACTTGGCAAATGTTGGTAAACTATTTTTCTCATGAACTATTTTCTTTGTGTATTTTCAGTGTTTCCCATGATGATGCCACGTGAGATTTCTCTCCTAATTTACCTGCTCCTGCTCCTCCAGCAGCTCCTTCCCCTCACCCTGTGTCTCCTCCACCCTCCTCACCATCCACCCATCCACGTTCCCTCACTGCTTCCTCATGCACCGACGCCTCTTGCCCGTTCCCGCTTCAGTGCTCAGGCTCAGCTGGACCTTACCACTCACTGCAACTCTAGCTGTTTCCACAGAGCAGAGCAGGAGGAGGCGAGGGAGCAGCTGACTGAAAAACTAGCCTTTGAGACGTTGTATGCAGATGGCTCCCGCACTCTCACCACGGTAGAAGTGGAGGGTGATGGTGATTTTGAAGGAGATCAACATCTTTTGGCTGACCTGCCGCCCTGGAAACATGGAGGTGTGAAGTCAAGGCACAAACGTGTGAGGAGGCAGATCTATGGAGCGGACGGGCGTTTTAATATCAGAGGTGACAACTTCCTTTTGGATTACCCTTTCTCCACAGCGGTGCGCATCTCCACCGGCTGCACCGGTGTTCTTGTGTCTCAGCAACATGTCCTTACGGCTGCTCACTGTGTACATGACGGGAAAGATTATGTCAATGGGGCACGAAAGCTCAGGGTGGGCTTCCTGATTCTTCCATCCATCAACAGCACTAAAAACAACTTGAATTCTGCCAAGAAGCCTTTAGTCCGGTGGGTGCGGGTGAAACGTACCCGTGTGCCAAAGGGCTGGATCCAGGGTCCACAGGAGGTGAGCATGGACTTCGATTATGCTCTGCTGGAGCTGCGTTGGCCTCACCGCCGTCCATTCATGCGCCTCTCAGTGGCTCCCTCCTCTGATGATCTGGCAGGGAACCGAATCCACTTCTCTGGTTTTGATAGCGATAGGCCTGGGGAGCTGGTGTACAGATTTTGTCCAGTGGAAGAAGAGTCAAGTGACCTCATATACCAGCACTGTGATGCCCGCCCTGGGGCCAGCGGCTCTGGAGTGTATGGACGGGTGTGGGACAACAGTTTGGAGCGCTGGGAAAGGAAGGTTATTGGTATTTTCTCTGGACACCAGTGGCTGGAGATTGATGGAGAGAACAGGGACTACAATGTGGCTGTGCGCATCACTCCTCTGAAATTTGCCCAGATCTGTTACTGGGTGCATGGAAACAGACTAGACTGTGTTCAAGACTGAGGAGGATTTTTAAAGTATAGATTGAAAAATAGAAGAAAGCACAAAGCAACTTTAGAAACTACAGGGTGAAATACATTACTTCTGAAGAAAGAAGTGTGGACCTTGCTTATATCCATGCAGGAGACTCACTATACACCAGCAAAACAGATAAACTTTTGGATCCATTTCCCACATTGACTTATTTCCCCTCTGTATTTAATTTGCAGTCTGTAACCTCTGTGCCTATGAAATAAATCTGCATGTGAGATCATCACCACCACGGCATGTTTGACCCACACAGATTAATAAAACCATCAGTTTCCATGGTTATAACCTCTGCATCGAGACAGAGACCAGGTAGTGGAGACCCGTTAAGCTTTTAAAAATGTCAGCACAGCATGCCCATCTCATAGGGGACTAGACACAAAAGGTTAAATTAATTTTTTGCAGAAATGTTTGACATATTTTAATAAAGAGATTTATGTGTATGACGTCTTTTTTTATTATCAGGGTTAGGGTGCCCTCTTGTGGTCATAATTACTGCAACTTCTAATTTTGTTACATGCTGATCAGAAAAATTATACACACATTAGCTTACAGTATAACTATAAGCTGATTTGTTTCTTCATACATTTATTGGAAATGTATCCACTGAACAAGTTTGTTATGCCAACTACTTGATGTGTGCAATGAGTTTTGATCACAATACCATGTTACTACTGAACAAGGAAGTACTCAAGTTCCTGTGGAGCCATGTACTAAAATCAGTACAGATACACAATTTAATCTTTGGACTGCACAAACATTTAGATATGACTAAATAATACCTGAAAGTCTGTTTGTTTTATTAAAGAAAGAGAAAAAAAGTAGGGTGGGATAACAAATCAGTAATTTAGTGCTTTTTATTAGAGATAAGGAGACGATACAAAACATCCACCATTCAATTTTCAATCTACAGTAAACTCCGACCACAGCTCCTTCATATACACACCGATCCCCAGACCATCGCAACGCCCCAAGGCTTTTCAATCAAATATGGAAATTCTGGATTCAACAAATACAAGGAATGTTTTCTGTGTACTACATGGAATATCAGACCAAGAGATGGAAATGAAAAGGAATCACTCAAGTTTTGGAAATTGCATGGTCAAAAAAAGAAAAAAAAAGAAATCTAAAACCAATGGAATAACAAAAAAAAAGGAAGCATTTAACCATGTCCCCACCCAGAAGAGGTTTTGATACACTTTGTGTGATCAAGTGTGAATTAGTTCATACTACATCTAGTTTCAACTACACACAGTTACAAAAACTAGAAGTTTGGCAAAACAAAAAAAGAAAGAAAAAGAAGTTGGAACGTTTGTCAGGATTCAGTGTTTGGGAAACTAAAATGTTGCCTGTCTCTTTCTCTGCAATCATTCAAGAGGAACCTGGAAAGAACAAAACCCTGTCCTTAGAAATGAATGTGTGCATTTAAAATTTTATCATCATCCTTCATCAGTTTTATCTTATTTTTTTTCTTCTGTGCATTTATTCATAATCTTTATGTTGTATGAACTGGAATGACAGTCTTCATTTTCACCTTTGTTTTGTTTTCCTTCTTAAAATTGACATTTGACCCCAAGCCCACCCACGATATCCCTCCCCAAGAGTCCCACAAATGGTATTGTTCTGCTTCTGCCCTTCTCCATGCCAAACTGGAATGAACAGCTAAACCCAACAGATGTGTCTGAATGGCCTCAACTGAAGCCGGAGAGAGGAGAGGAGTTTTATTTATATAGGGGCTCCTTCCAGACTGATAACTGATGAGCCACCAAGCTTTTCTGCCAAGGTGTGCCGATCTTTGAGGTCTTCCAAACCGTTCACCTGCCACTCGTGTTTAATACCTGAAAGGAAACGGAGCAATCAGAATCATGTATCAATAAGTTTTCAGACACAAATTTAAACAGTAACCCATCATTGATTAAGTTATCTGGTGAATGTTAGGAGGGGAAAAACATATTTCATGAAAGACGCAAGCCTAATTTATAAAATCAAAAATTGGGAATTTATTTACTAAGTGAGAAAACAGTAACTGGCAAAAGAAGGCATGTGAATAATGGTTTGATATACAGTATTAATCTATAGAGAGAGGAAAAAGAAAAAAAGAAAAAAGGTCTAAGAATTCTGAGTATGGATTTATTACATTAAAGAGTCAAAATGGCTATTTCAATGGGTTCCTAAATTAGGTAGAAAATCTACAGAGAACTCATGACATCACATTGATCAAGCAAACCAGTAGTATTCTCATACAGTCAGTCACAGTTTCGCTTCTTCCATCAAACATGCTCAGTTTTTTGTCTTCAACAACTCCAAATGGTAAATGAGTGCTAAATACTCAAGCACATTTGTGAACTTGTTCTGTACATTATGGACCTGCCTAGTCCATCTTCATATTTTGCTACAAAAGTAGAAACAGTGAACCAAAAAAAGAAATTGTTGGCTGGAGTGCCAGAACAATGAGCTCAAAGACACTGAAATAAGGAAACTGAAGGGAACTACAGTGATCAGTCTCCCTGGATATAGTACAAGAATATTTGCTGCGTCATTTAACATAATACCATTTCAAGTTTGGGTATGCAGTGGGTGGGTTTCACAATTTCCCTTGGGATCAATAAAAGTATTTATCTATCATTTAGGAGAAATACATGTGAATCAAACACAACTAAATACCTTCAAATTTCCTCTTGATAGCATCTTTTGAGCTGGCATAGATCATCTTGCTCTTCAAAGGAGCACTATCTGGAGCCCTGTAAAGAGTGGGGGAAAAAAATTCAGACTAATGCCATCTTAATGTCATCAAGCTTTTTGTGTGATAATAATCCTCACCAGAAGATAAAGACCAGGTCCTCCTTCTTTGTTTCTTTGGTCTCATAAGTAGCGTCATACAGAGCATAGCGGCAGTCATCTGGGGGCAGCATTTTGACAAAGTGCTGGTATGGGTCCTGAACGCTGACTCCCAAGTCACCCTGCAGGATCTCTTTGCCTTCATCCAGAACGATGTTCTTGAGGTCCTTACTCAGGCAGAACAGAATTGCCTTCTTCCTCTTCCTCTTCTCATCCTCGTTTGCCTGGGCCTTGCGCACCTTCATGTCATTGAAGACTGCGATAACTTCATCTGTGACTTTCACACCGGAGGCCTGTGAAGACCATGTGTTAATAGAGTCTAATGCATTTACAGTTAGACATAGCAGGTGATTGGACCAGAACTCTCCCATATTTAATCACATTAACTATTCAAAAACACACTAGGCCCTGAATACTTGTTTTACACAAAAATCATAATTTTCCAGGTTTCAAACAAATTCCAGTTATCAACACATGTATGTAATCAGTTACATGTGTATACATTAGTATCATAAAGCCTAGATTTAACACAATCATAATGCTGCAATTCCACAAATGATCAAATAAACATTTGCCGCAAATCTTAGAAGATCCTAATCCTGAAGCTTTATAAATGCATATTTTCTTATTTCTGATAAATATCTTTAGATTTTAAAGCTATAATTACAATATCTAATAGCTTTTTTATAAAAAAAAAAGGGCTTTGGGAAGTTGTGACGGTAATGTTTGTTTTATTCATACCAAAAAGCAGCTATCGTCACTTGTGCCAGAAGTAACAAAAGTAAACTAAATACAGACATTGTGGAGCAAAGAAGAGCCTGTGAGCATGGCATGTGACTGTCACACAAACACACAGCAAGAATGCTCCTTATGCGAGGAAATGAACACAGAGCCAGCAGAGCCATTCATTATGTATAAGGTCAGGGTGAGGAGATACTTCCAAGAGAAAATATGGCTTGTCCTGCTTGTCCAAAGTCCAGTTGGAATATGAATGCTACTGGGTTTACTTAACAGGTGTGTCTCCATTATAAAGACAATAACTGGTCTAGTAGTTATAAACATTACACAAATTGTTGAGGGAACAGTCATCCGTCTCTGCCATGAAGATGACCACGTGTGTCAGGGTGTGGTCAGGAATTAAGCATTTCAGTGAAGGGTTGAGTCAAAAACAATGGGACCTCTGTTTAAATATGAATTAATCACGTCGAAAAGTCACTGCTGCTTCATAAACTCACTGAGTCAAGTTTTCTGACTGTTTAAAGGTATGCCATCACAAGACTATGCAGTCTCAGGAGAAGAACCCTGCTATCTACCAGCAATGTGTCCATGAAGGGGGAAAAAAAGACAAAAAAAGGAAATAGGGCAGGAAAGAGGGAAAAGAGCCAAACTGCAAAGCAGCATGGACAAAGTGCGTTTGCTAGTGTTTCAGATCTGTATGATGACTGAATTTTATAACTGTTCGACAAACATCCATAAAGCCCTTATCAAGAAAGCTTAGTAACTGACCCCCCCCCCATTACTTTCAGTTTTCCTCAATATACTTTAAGTGGACAAATTTACAAACTATATATAATATGATACCTACCCCATTGCATTCTTACTCCATGGTGAGTTAGAGAAAACATTTAACCTTTTGTTATTTTCCAGCACACAATGACTTGCATGCTTTTATCACATTTTTTATTGTTTTCCATTTCCTTCGGCCTAATTTGCAACAATAATGTTTGTATTCCTCATGTTTGTTGTAAAAGCCAACATCACCACTATTCTCCCATCTAATCTAAAGCGACTGATATTGCTTTTTACATCATTCAAGGTTTTATTACAAAAAAAAACAATCTCAGTCCAAGCCTGTAATTCCTTTACCTACAGGTATAGTGTGAATTACATCCTTCACCACATTAATATAGATAGTTTAATCAGAAAGTGAAAGCCTATGACTTGGATTCAAACTTTAATTTTAAAGGAGACTGAAGTCAGCTTGTGAGCTGTGCAGACTCAGCAATAAGAAACTACAAAGCTGCTCTACATTTAAGACTGTGATACAATATCATATAAAAATCGCTATATATAAAAATCAAATACTTGTGATGCAGTAAATCTAAAAAAACAACAACAAAAAAACAACCAAACAAACCGTATTATCTGTCATGAATGTCGTCTAATGTTTGATGACTGTGTGAGAATGAATGGAGATATTTGGCAAATGTTTCCCTTTGGTAATATGAGGCAATCTAATAACGTGACGGACAAGAAGCGCGTGTTAATGGCTGCACAAATCTGATGCGCATTAACATTTAAATGAAATCAAATGAAAAACGTCACAATAGCCTTTACCAGTAAACCCCAAACCACCAAACAAATGTTACATAATCGTGACGATCAAGTTAAATGTTTGGTTCGAACTTCTGGATAAAATGGGAAAACTGCATATATCAAGCAGCAGTATATTATAAAACGGGCATCAGACAAAATGGTCTTTGCACCAAATTCAGGGTGGGGCCATGAATGCAGCACAGGCACATGTGTGCGCTTGCTTCCTATATAAGGCAAAACTGCTGAAACATACTGCCAATTTACGCGTTTATTGCTAAAGCCTTATTTCATTACAGTTCTACAGGTTGTCCATTTAATATTAACTGGAGCAACAAATTGCCTGATCTGCAAATCATGGCCAATCAATTTCTAAGATACTGTTGACGAGAAAGCGGTGAACAGACAAAGAACCAGGAAATCTCGGCTAGCGCGAGCCATAATGGATGTCATTTTCTGCTTTCGCTAACATAGCTAGCTCAGCTAACACCAGCGATAGCAAGGTAGCCCTAAGGCGCTACTGCACCTGCCAGCGTTACACCGTTATACAGCAGAGGTATTGTGGAGTAAGGGTGAAATAATGGAAACATGATGCAGTGAAAACACTGGAGCACCGTCATGGCAACGGTGCAGACGTTAACTTAGACAAGGCCTCATGAAGAAACGCCTTTATGTAGGCGCAGTAAAGGAAGATATAAACGAAATGGCGACACCTCTTTTAAATTGTTGACGTTTATATAATTTTGGTTTTCCCAATCTTCTCACAGCTACTTCAAAGTTTTGTAAAATTCAAACGTGCTGTGTTCCGTTTCTGCATTTTTGTAGCTGTGCAGTAGAGCTGTTCGTTACTTAGCTCTGGCGCTAGCTGCGGTTCTTGCGGTACAAAACCGGCATGCTATGCGTGATGCTAAAACCGACGCAATTATCAGCTGAATAAACGCAGTTTAATCTTAAACTTCACCACATATTGTGACTTATTCTATAACAAATAGCCAAACCTGAGAAAAGTATGTAAAAAAAAAAATATATATATATATATCATGGAAAAACGACGTAAAACCTACCATTGCAGGAGCTCAGAAAAAGTCAGCGTCTGGTAGAAACTGAATGGACTGATGACGAATTGTCGGTTTAGCTCACACAACGAATACACAGCGGGCTCGCGCTTAAAAGCACAACCCTGTCAGAGCAAAGTGCACGAGGGAGGGTGCGCTTGAATGTTAACCACGGCAGCCCGGCCCCTTTTTTGTTATGTAATTTATTTGTTTATTACTAGTGACAAACATTTACTCATCTGTGAAGTCACTTGAAGGGACACAAATTAGACCCAATTTATAATATATCATAAATTCAAATGAAAAAATACATTCTCAATTTTTTCCAATTACTTTACACACATACCTTCATATATATATATATATATATATATATATATATATATATATATATATATATATATATATATATATATGTGTGTATAGAGAGAGTGTGTGAATGTTTTTTTTGTTTGCTTAATATGATCTTTTTGTTTTTCAATTTTTAGTTTATCTTTGTTTCTTCTTTTTAATGTTTGGATTTCTATTGTTGTGATGCTGAGTTCCCAAATTTCCTTCGGGATCAATTATCTAATACATTATTTATTTTAAAACAATATTTTTCCTAATTTACTACTCCTACTGAAGTACACCCAGATGGCAATCGTTTCAAAGTAGCAATATGTATCCTTGAATTCAAGAATATTTCTATTTTGTTTCCATTGATCATCTTGCCACGAACTAATGCTGATTTGATTTCCCTGGGATTTGACGGCAAGCATGAATGTCTAAATCAAACCTACCGAAAACGTACCTAGCGTAGAGCATCATGGGAATATGTGTTTTTATACTAATATTTGAATAAACCTACAAATCCTAGCTGATATGATGAACTTATTAACTGAATTAGTAGTGCTCATTCAAGCGTATAGAGTAGTGTAACCACGATTTGGTTGATTTTGATTTAAGTCCTCCTGCGGAGATATACCTGAGTTTTATTAGTTTAATCGCAACGTTCTCTCATTTGAGTAGCTTTGTAAACAACTGTGGCATTCAGTATTTTTTCCAAAGATGGTAATAAGTGGTTAGACAAAAGATTAGTAAACAAAGCAGCTACACCGCTGTTAGGACGGACATTGAGTTGCCAGCTAGTCGGAAACAGGTTATTTTAGTGGGAGGAAATTCGCCGCCATTTCTCCTCTCCCCTCACCTCTGTCAATCTTGTCTCCTCCCCTTCGTGCCGTTTTTGTTGAACTCACTTCCAAATATGGAAGCGAACGGTGAACGGCGGCGGTCAGTGCACGCGCCTCGCTGTCTGAGCGCAAGGAGGGTCGGGCCATGGCGCTGATCACCATATAAGGAAACAAGGGACACCAGTTTTGCTGCTGAAGGTTTTTTCTTTTTTTTCCCCTTTTTTTAAAACAGCATCCTGCTTGCGGGAAAAACGCACACCGAAAGACGACTGACGATAGGATGAGAGGCAGATATCCAGGGAGGAGGAAGCGAGGAGCGGAAGATGTTGGACAAGAATCACACATGAATTTACATTTGTACACAGATTCTGTGACCCCTGTAAAGGCAGTGTGGTTGAAAATATTGTAAACTGACCTAAATTCACAATGAAGGATAAAATGCACACAATGTCTAACTAACTCTCTTAGTGTTTTTCACCATGTTGAGGAAGTAATATAATTCTGTGATTGTCTGCTATTATTCATTATGTCATGGTACTGTGAATATTATCTAAATTACCTTGACTCATAACCAGAAACAAGATAACTGAGCTCCAAACAGAGCCTGAGGCTAAAGGGCAAAAACGAAATATAAAATGACTACAGAGACATAAATAATGGCAACAATACTATAAAAAAAAATGGTAGGATCTGGGAGTGGAGTTCAGTTCAGCAGGTAGAGTACTTATTCCATAAATGCAAGTTGCAGGTCCTAACACAAAAAGCACAAGTTCGAATCCCAGCCTGGCAGGGGTGGTGCAGAGTGCTGTATATGGCTCTGGGATGGCGCACATGCAAATTTGACATCTTTTTTTTTCTTTTAAAATGGTTAGATTTTCAGAAATAATGGACAGATTATTACAACTTAAGTGATCATCTAATGTAAAAAGTAAAGCGAAATTTGTTTCTTTTTCCTAAGTCAGCAATTGTTGACTTAAAACAATCCTGCATTATATTACTTTCATCACTGCTCCATAAACACCTATACCTCATTGATAAGGAGAAAACTTGCTTTCTGGCAAATCCCACGTATTATCAGGCCGGACAGATTTTAGGAGTGGCCGGGCGGTGCCCACCCCAGGGGGTATCCTTTCTGCCTGGGGCATCCTTCTAGAGCCACAAAATAAAAAGAAATATAAAAAAAAGACCAAATATCCGACAAACTAACAGAAATTTTATTCCAAATTATCTCAAGCAAACTACAGACTACAAAGACATGTAAAACCACCTAAATTAAATAAAACTGACAAATAAGAGATACAAATGTGACCAAAATTACAGTAATCAACTACAAGGAGATGCACTACAACAGAAAAAATGAGCAGAGGCCATACAACCACAACCATGTAAAAAAAAAAAAAAAGAGAACTAGAAGCACTCAGAGAGCGCAGACCTCCGCCAAACCATAGGGTCAGTTATCTGAGAAAAAACCCAGAAGGCCAAACAGCCCACCCAGTACCCCCTAGTTTTGTGATCTTTTGGATCACCAGATCCCCCCCCCCCCCCACCAATTATTCTGGGCATTATCTGTTAGTCCGACCATTGAGCAAAACCTTCACATTCCAAAGATTTTCAATTGGGTTAAGGTCTGGACTCTGTGGTGTTGTCATCTAGGAATATGCCTGCGCCATCAGGGAAGGAAAAAACAAATCCATTGATGGAATAACCTGGTCATTCAGTATATTCAGGCGGTCAGCTGACCTCATTCTTTGGGCACATAATGTTGCTCAACCTAGGCCTGACCAACTGGAGCAACCCCATAGATTTCCCCCACAGGCTTGTACAGTAGGGACTAGGCATTAGGGGTGTCACGATGTCCACATCTCACGATACAATGTTATCACGATATGAACCTCACGATACGATATTTATTGCAATATCATGGGAACATAAGAATGATGAAATAAAAATGCTTTGACCAGTCATTGGTACAAGATTTATTGTCATTTTCAAGGTTATGACATTTTGAACAGCTTGTAAAACCCTTGCTGAAGTGCCAAATTCAAGTAACAGCTCAACAAATATCTATGGAGAAAAGATAACCTGGGCACTATATTAAATAAACTTCACCTAGGCATTAAAACACAGCCTATTTGATAAACAAAAATAACCAGGCACAAAAAAACTGCTTTGTCATTTGGTTCAGAAGAGCGCACTGGTCACAAAGGATCATGGTCTATGTAGTTTAGTATGTTTTGCTCTGCTAGATCAGACTGAAAACTATCATTTTTGCCTCAACACACACCGCTTGATATTGTGGCAAGACCACGGCGATATTGCCAATATTGTGAGACCCCTACTAGACATGATGGATGCGTCACATCATCTGCCTTTCTTCTTGCCTTTCCCTGGTGTTCCCATCACTCTGGAACAGGGTAAACCTGGTCTCATCAGATCACATGATTTTCTTCCATTGCTCCAGAGTCCAATCTTTATGCTCCCCAGCAATTTGAATTTTCTTTCACCGGTTAGACTAACTGATTAGTGGTTTTCTTATGGCTACATAGCTGTTTAGTCCCAGTCCCTTGAGTTCCCTTCCCACTGTGCATGTGGAAATGCTCATACTTTCACTATTAAACACAGCCCTGGGTTCTACTGTTGTTTTTCTTCAATTTGATTTCACCAAACCATGAAGTGATCACCGATCATTCTGGATATTTTTCCAACCACATTTCTCTTTCGAAGACGAGGGTTCCTCACTATCCTCTCAGTTCTTAATGTGTTGGACAGTTCTCAACCCATTTTTGGTAGTTTTTGCAATCTCCTTAGATGTTTTCTCTGCTTGATGCATGCCAATGATTTGACCCTTCATAAACAAACATCTTTTCCACGACCACAGGATGCGTCTTTCGACAAGGTTGTTGAGAAGCTACACAATGCATCAGTAGGGCTTAAATAACTTTTTGCCCGCTGAAAGATAATTGTAATTATCCAATAGGAGGCTCGTACCTATTTGCTTAGTTAAATCCAAGTGCCGATTTTTTTTTGGGTCAGGCATATAAAAGAGATACAGAAGGACCAAAATATGACAAAAAGACTAGCGGAAAATCATTTTTTGTAAAATGGGCTACAAATGTATCCAGAATATCTGCAACACACAGCTGGAGTCAGATATCCAACAACCACAAACTGTAATGCCATAGTTTGTAGTTGCTTTGTGTCTTTTTCAGTCTGGATGCCAGTCCTCAAAAGAGCAAGTTGGTGGGACATAAGCCAATGTTGAATAGGACACTGGTCGATTTATTCATTCATTATCTTACACACATTCCCTGTCTGTTGTTAATTAGCGCCATCACTCAAAGTTTATAGAAACATAATGCAAACCAACATGTTTACATAACATTATAACCACCTGCTTATAATGAGTATGCACCCTTTTTATTGCCTTAAGACTTTTGACCATTTATGGCGTTTACAAAGAACGCCTGGGTGTGTCCTGGAGTGTTTGATTCTGGGATTTTTGCATTTGATCCTCTGGGCATGGGGAGGAGGGTTTCAAGGTAGTACTGTTGCCATATGTCTTTTGTCGATGAGACATCACTCCTATACAAAAAATGCTTTGATTGGTGGTGAGGTAACAGGTGAATGCCGGGATGAAGGATTGTAACAAGACGAGGAATGTTATTAACACATTTAGTGATTCTAGTGGAGTAACTTTGCTTTTGCTTGCAGTGTCTGGCTTGCTTGCTTGCAATGACTCATCTTGAATTATAAAGTTAAATTCTGATTCTATTCTGTATATTCAAATGTAATCTGTGATCAACATGTCAGATTATAAAGTATAATGTTAAATATTACTTTTTGTCTTAGTCTTGTTTTCTTTGCTGGTTTTATTTAGTTATTTTTTTGACTTAACATGTTCAAAATAAAGCATTCAAGCATTCATTCATTCATAGAAAATAAACAGACTGGACAAGCACATCAACAGTGTCAAGCTACTTATTCTTTATAAAACAGCATTTATTCTGAAATAAATTCCACCAACCCCTTGCAAGAGATGATTACATAGGCCATTACTACAATATTGCATGCATTTGTTCACTTTTGGCTGCATGCAAAAAGCACCTAAGAGGAGAGGAAGTGCAATAATATTTGCTTGTTAAACATCCTGAAGTATCATCCTCTTGTGGAAAGGAATGACATACAAAGTGCATCATGATGGTAAAAAATTATGGACCTTCATTGTTTCTACAATCACATTTGGCCCTGCATTTTTAGGGTTGCACCTAAAGTAATAATGTGTGGGAATAAGGCGAGAGTAAAACCTTAACAACAAGCTCTTTTTGTCTCTTAAAATATGATTAGTCGTTTAAGTGCTTGCTCCTGCTGTCATTAAATGTTACAGGATCCTACTTATGCTCTCAGGTCAAGCTCTCTGGTGTCAACTTTAGAATACTAAATGCTTTCCATTGGACATCTCTGATCAAAAGTTACTTTAAATCCACATTTCATTGTATTCCGAAATGTAGGACATTGTTGCAAGTAATCATATTCCCATAAATTCACTACATAATTATTTTGAGTTGGCATGAGAAGCTCTGCTTGCACTTATAGAAAAAAAACAACAACTAGCAAATACACTCTGTAGTGACTGAAAAACACAGCCGATTGGTCAACTTGCTGCTGCATGTCATAAGAATCAGACTAAATATATAAATATCCTTTTCTGTAAGACAGTTCAATTTGAAGCACGCAGACAAAGTCACATACTGTATGATGATTACTTTGATATTTTTTTCAAAACTTAGATTGAATTGAGTTTTCAAGAATTATTTGTGTGAAATGGCTTAAATATCTCCTGTACGTGCAAACAGCTCACCAAGGCAAACAATATATAAGACACAACTGCAATATAGTCTCTCTGTTGTACAGATAACTCAGCCTGTAAGTAATTGAGTTTTACATTAGAAAATATTTTCTAAGGTGCAGGAATGACAAAGCATGGCTACATGTGCAAGATTTCAGGCAACTATTTAGTTTGATAAAACTGGCTTATATACATAAAACACAGGAGTACACCCACAGTCTCAGATGCTGCAGGTATGTCTGCTGGCTTCTTTAGTATTTTGGTCCATTTGCATTCATCTTGCTTGTTATTTGTCCTATGTATGTGTATGGTAACTGTTTACTCCCTGTGTTGACCAACATCACTGTAATTTCTAAAGTTTTCTTACAAATCTCCCGTTTACTTTCTGGACTGTACTTTAGCTCATTTTCACTTATATTTGAAGTGACTAGAATAAACGGAGCATGATTCAGACAAGTTTCAACATTTAAAGCTAATTCTTTGGCTGACTGCTTGCTAGTTGTAGTATGTTGGCCATTTAAGACTTTTCAGTTTTTCAACAATAACTTTGCCTTAGAGTTTGAAGCTTTTACTTAATACATGAGAAAATATTATGAATTTTCTAGCATCTTGAGTTTTACTTGTACTATTAAAAAGTCTAACAGATTTCCATCAAGGAATTAATGGAAAAGCATTGAAACAAATTAGTTTTAAGCTAACAAATAAATGTAGCTTCATAAATCTGCAGCACTACTGTACGTAGAAAGTGCAATTTCTTCTTCTCTACAAGCAGTAATGTCCACCTCCCAAGTAGTTCTACCTTACATATAAAGCAAATCTACAAACAGAAAACTGGAATGTTTTAAGGCCAGCAAGTTTACAAAAATAAAGAAGAAACAAACGGAGAGACAGAAAAAGATGGAAATAAGCTTTAAAGCTGCATTTCAAAAGTACTTAAAGCTAAACTCCAGGAGGCTTTGAAAAGCCCCCAGATTACCCATGTCTCACCAGTATTCTGCCAAGTTAATGCATTTAGCTGACATAGAAAATTAAAGAGTGTATGTTTTTTTTTTTTTTTTTTTTAAAGTTTACAAGGTAAACATTGACTTGTCCATTAAGAGAAACTGTAAACATGTAAAGTAATGGCAGTATCTTTTGATGCCATGAAGTAATAGCTAGAAAGTTTGGGATGTTTAAGTACCTAGCCTTTAGGCCTGGACTTGAACAGGTCGTGTAATCTGCATAATAGAAATGCTGGTGAATTGGCATTGTGTTGTTACCCTGTGCCAATGTGATTCATGGATGATAAGGCTTTAGTGCTGAATGTGTGCTTGAGTTGTGTTTTATTTTCTCTGAACAGAGACTATGAGGGTCTGGAGGCCCTCTATCTGGATTTCTTCTGGTCATTGGTGCTTGCTCCTCTTGACTTGTTCAACACCACGGTGGCCTGAAAACAGAAAAGTGTAGACAGTTTATTCAATTGTATACTGACTGAAGAAATGTATGCATTATTTGCTGATATCAGTTTCTCTAAAATTTGGTTAATTTGCAGATTATATTTTTAACCCTACCAGCAACAGTGTGGCAGATCATTTCAAACCACTTCTGGTTTTGTGAAAGCAAGAAATTTATTCAATGATGGACTCTCACTGTTGGTATTTTAATTTTCTATTTGTGCACTTTAAGTATGTTGGTATTGTTTATTTGAGCAAATTAGTAAAAAAAAAAAAAAAAAAAAAAAAAAAAAAAAAAAACACATTACAACCTCCCCTTCGTTTTTTTTTTTTTTTTGAAATT
>JAOXYM010000007.1:18374990-18392156 GCA_028567055.1 Leptatherina wallacei | reverse complement strand
AGCAGTTTTAAATCAGGGTTGAAAACTTTTCTATTTTCAGCCTTTTATGACTTAGGTCATGCCACTTAGGTCATGCCGCTTAGGCGATGCCGATAACAAGTGATATTTTCTTTCTTTCTTTATTCACTTTTGTTTTAAATTTTTCTTAATGCTTTCTGCACCTGCTGTAATGTTTCTAAGTGAAGCACCTTGAGTTGTCCTGTACATGAAATGTGCTATACAAATAAAATTGCCTTGCCTAAATGATGGTTGGAATAATGAAAATAATTTTTTTTCCAAAATATTCCTATAACAGAAACTCAGGTATCCGACTGTGCTGGACATGTTTTTACCGTTGCAAGAAGCTGAAAACAGCTAATCTTAGATTTCTCTATCGTCATTTGCAAAAATCGCAGTCCACCCTCAGTGCAGCTCACAAGCTCTGAGTGCTGCTTTTCATACATTCAGAAGTCAGCCATTCAGAAAAGAAGTGGTCTGTTAGTGGGAGGCTTAAGGGGCCAGAGCTTAAAGCTACACTGTGTAGAAGAAATGCTGGTCTTGTAGCTTTCTGTTCTGCTTCAGAAAAGGACAGAAGTCAAAATGAAAAAAAGACTTGTGTTGTGGTGCAGTGAAACTAGGTATTGATTAATGAAGATTGTCCAGTGCAGCCATCATCTATTCTAGGCATTTCACATGTATGTTAGGTTCTTTTTTTGGCCGTTTCTTGGGTTTTTTCATATTCGCCATAAAACTGGTTGCTGTCTATCTGGGTTGAGCTTCCGTTCAACCATCTAGCATTTGATAAGAGTTTAGCATCATCTCTGGAGCCTATGCATTTTTACCATTTTGGAGAGCTGCATTTCCGTCTGGGTGGAGGGAAAAAAAGGTCTGTCTGTGCAGGTATAAAATAGCTTGATCGTGTTATATGGAAGCTACAGCTCCTTGATGCAGCTGGTTCAGTTTAAATCCCGGCCTCGTGCCCATTGTTACACATCACTTCTGTCTGACCCCTTTTCTCCTGTAAAATAAGGGCCACAAGCCTAAAAAGACTTTAATCAGATTGTCTCACACACAAGATTAACCCAGGGGCTGCTTAAAGTACTCAGCCTGAACTGCAAATCATGCAAAACTGGCCTTATGGAGACCCACAACTAAAACGTACAGGTGAAAATTAGAATAACAGGTCCATTTTAAAGTTTGAGTGTTGTATGAGATATAATAATTATCTAGATTACATTATACAAAAGTAAAAAACCTTCTGTCAGGTCATGCTAATGGATACAGACCTGCAGCTGCTGCAAATCATCCTCCTGAATGTTCTGTGACAGATTGTAAATCTACAAAAAAGAGAAACTTTGTAAGGACACATAACAATAACAAAGAGGAATCTTTAAGTCGGTGATAATCAGAGTTCAGTCACCTGAACTGAACTGGTCATGGTGCTGAGGGCAAAGATGGTGGCACAATCCTTCACAGTAGACTGGTCATCAAATGCTCCCTGAGTGTCCATCAACACCACAGCCACCTGCAGAAGCAGAAGAAATTACAACACAAGACTTTGTGTACTGTATGATGATTTAACAGTGAATGAAATGCTAGAATGTGAATTGTACACTTGAAGAAACATTTAGCCAGATGCCATTTAGACTACTGAAAGACATCTAAACAAAAACAGAAGCAAGATGGTAAAATTTCAGTCTGACAAACAGGAATGTAGGAAATAAACTGGAAACTGAAACTTCCCATACAACAATTTTCTAGTGGTATACATGTCAACTTTTGTAGCTAGTATACTTCCGGGAATCCGAAGCGTACCGGACTTGATGCGACCAGTACTTGGACCTCAACTGATGACGTTTCAAAAAGTACACAAGAACACAAGTACGCACCAGTACACATATTGAGAAACTGCCAATTACTCAGTGCTGTTGAGTTTGTTTGTTTTTAAAAAGAAAAAAAAAGATGCATGAAAAATATTAGCTATATTTTTTTTAAATAACATGAGGACAAAGTCATAAATCTACAATAGAAAGCTGAAGGTTTAGCTGCTCAAATCAATAGCTGAGTGTGAATAATACCTCCGTTCCATCAGTCCTTTGGACAAGAAAAACTTCGCTCCACAACTGGATGCCTGTAGTTTCTGGCTCTGAACCACCTCTCCAAGAAAATCCAGTCAGAGGCTCGTCTTCCTGACCCAACCAGTTATCACCACCCTGCAGAAAACACAAATAGGAACATAAACATCAAATCAAGAAAAGTTAAGGCTCATTCATTTTGCCAAGAATTTTAAAATGGGCATTTCCACGGTTTTTGCATCATTTACAACAGCAGGAAGTAGAGTGCAACGTTTTCAGGCCATAATTATTTACTGGCAGTTTTAATGCCACCAATGGTTTAAGGTCTTTTAATGGTAAATAAGCTTTAAAAAAAAAAAAAAAAAAAAGGAAAGAAGGGAAAATAAGAAAAAGGAAAAATTGACGACATGTCATTAAGTACTGCCGATAGAATCACATGCATGATTCAAGTTTAGAATATATGCAAACACAAACAAATGTAAGGTCTTTAACCACAGTCCTCTCCTTAAGAGAGACAACTAAAATCTCAAACAAGTCTGTTCACATATCACTGCAGGGATGGGCATTGTTTTGTGACCGCATATTTTAATTCTAAACTTTAAGTAATTTTCCAGATTCTAAGCACTTCATTGAAAGTGGAGAAGACTGAAGTCCAGACTTGCTGCTCCTCATGAGTCAGAGTGACAAAACTCCAACATCCAACACTGTAACTGTCCTTTGAGAAAAAATTGTTGTAAACAGATATGGAGAATAAGATCAGAAGAGAGATGGCAAAAGAGAATATCAGAGTGTGACTTACCTTTCTGTACATGTAACGGATCATGAAATCCAGCAGGAAGCTTTTTCCCTTCCTGAAAGCTCCAGCCACCGAGAGCACCACCACATGTTTGTCTCGGACTTCAGGAGCCAGCAGAATCCGAGCCAAAGCCTCTGTGTCCAATGCAAAGGAGTGATCCTCCTTACAAACTGTAACAATTTGAACTGGGCCTGGTTCACTCCCCATTCTGCAGTACTAATGGTCCCTGTGAAGATTAAAAGGTAAAAACAATAAGCTTCCCATGCCTTTCTGTCACAACATTAAATAAAAATTTGGTTCCGACAAAACTAATCGGACAGTAACTTTGAAGAGAAATCAATAATGTCAATGTTGATTAGCTGTAGGCATGACACATTCTTCAAATTTGACTCAGCTGAGCTGTGAGTGCTTTAACTTCACAAATATTTGAGAATTGAATGGCAATAATACAAAAAGCTGTTTACTCAGTGAAGGCCGTTTTGCCTGTGATGGCTGAAAAAAATTGGACAAGCTCTGATCCTTCTATCAGAGACAATGTTAAGCTCTGTGCAGAGCTGGAAGTGGGCTGCTCTTATGGGTGTCATGCTGCTCTGCCTGCAGCTTGTGGATTCAGCATGCTCTCCAAAACTCTGTTCAGTTCGGCTGCTTCAAAGGATGTCTTTGTGGCCGATTTCTCGGTAAGATGCAATGACCGATCAGTGCGTCGTTTTCAAGCTCACTCCCTGCTTTCATCAAGCCTAAACACCTCAAAAAGGTGCGGCATTGATGAGCAGCATGCCATTCATATCTTTGCAGTGAATGGGTTGCAAAAGACATCATGGAAAGTGCAAGAAATCTTCAGCTGAGACATTTCCGTAATCTCCCTGTTGCTTTGCAATGAGCAAAACATGCGGGAGTCGACCTAAACTGCCAAGAATATTTTCTAGACACGGATCTAACGAAGACACGAAGCGGCAACGATGAGCTTAACAGTTCGCTAAAGTTGACATGCATGTCCACTGGTTAAATTAAGTGTTAACGATTATATGACTGCACGCATTCAAACATAAACAAAAAGCTATCGTGTCCGTTACGGGCTGTTAAGCTGCTGAGACATAATACACACGAGGCAGCATTTCATGGCGTGTAACTCAAAATATCCTTTAAATGGCTCACCTACTTTCTTTCAGTGTTATTGAATAGAGAGACGTTACCTTTGGTGTCTTCAAACAGCTTCAACTAAGTCTCATGAGAGTCGAGAAACGAACTTTTACTCTGGCACGAAAACAACCATGAGAACTTTTTTCCACAACGACATTCGCATACTTCCGAGTTCAGCCAACGCAATGTCACTTGGGAAATGAAGTTTCGAAGTAAATTCCAGCCTTTATTTGGGTTCGTCAAATGACTACATGCCCCTTTGTACCGACTCCGATATGGGAAATGTAGTTTTGATTTAAAAAAGCGACGAATACGGAACTAGCAAACACATCATGTAAAACAGGTGTTTTGCGTTTAAACAAATCATACTCCAAAGATTCTCATAGATGAGACAAACACTGTTGCTTAGCAAAAGAACTTTGTCCGAAGGTACACAGTGGAAATATCTGGCAAACAGTGGGTACAGCGCCCTTTAACGGTGTTATTAAAATAGAAACAGGATATCAGCAAATTGATTCTGAAAATAACAAACATACAACATAACATATAAATAAATACGTAAGGGCGAATATTCAATCAGAACAAAACAAAGATTTTAATCCACATGAACAGCATCAACGTTTTTATTTGTTAGATTACAAAATCTGAAGCTTTGGAAAATACATAGACATTACCAAAAGAAATTCAGTATGCTCCAATTTAAATGGCAGTGGGTTAGTCCAACTCTTACTAATTGAAAATAAAAAGTTAACTTACAAGATCATACCCAGGGTTTCAACTTTATACAGAACAAAGACAAGTCAAAGATTTGAGAACACACAGTAACATGATGAACATAAAAATGAGCCCCAGAAAAACCTAATTTGAAAAATAAGAAAAGTGCTTACCCATACTTCTTTAGTAGTGCGTGTAGTAATTTAGCACATTTCTCATGCAGGTTTCAACAGCACAAAGCTTGGGGAAACTTAATTGAAAAACAGTAATTCTACTTGAGTTGGAAGCACTCCTTCCACCCCTGAGAATGAGTTTAATCTGTTACAATATAAAATAACTGTATTAATACTTTATCATCAGTTTTAAAGATTTTATTCATACATAGCTGGTATTGTTCGTTATGGTCGTGTTAAGTACAGCTTGGTAATGAAAAGTGCTTAAATACATTTGGAGTCGTGTGATCCATAGTTTTGAGTTAGTCCATCTATAGATCTTTATCTTTATGTAACTTTACAACAACAAACAATTAATAAGGTAGTGTCAACATCTCAGGGAGAACCAACGGAAATCTAAGTTTGTGATTTACGGGAGTATTTACATACCATGGACTGAAGCACTGCAATCGCCTTAAACTGAGAAGTGAGATGTGAACTAATATCCACCACCTGCCAAGTCCAGCAGTGACCCAGCAGCTTCTTGGGCTTCAGCATCGAGCTGAAGGATCTCCACAGTCTCCAAGTCCAGCTCGGTGTCGCCAGGCAGCACCAGGTACTGGTACTGGTTGGACTGGTAATAATGTAACTCAATGTATCCACTGTCAGACAGGGGGTCCTTTTCCATGTCTTCGCTAACCTCCTCCTGCTGGTATTCAACCGACTCCATAGTGACAAGCTCCTCATGATCTGGGGTCAAAGGGCACGGTGGGTTTTCAGTGAAAGTTGAGTTATCGGTGGTGAGGACATGGGGTGAGGACATGGAGAGGAGCAGGGTTTGAGAAAGAGGTTCTGCATGAGGGTTAAAAAAAGCATAAAAATAAAAGTTACTGAATGAATAATTAATGTATTCATATTACTAGGTCATTTTCAGATAAGGTGTCTGAACAAGCACCACACAAATGCTTCAGTAAGCACATGTGAGCACCTAAACTGTTCAGATTTGGATATAAAACAAGGGGACTTATGATACAGACTAAGCTAGGCTACTGCTTGGTTACCAAGGTAATAGAAGTCAGTTGCCATGCCAACAGAACACAAACACAAGAACAATGTTGCATGCTGAGAAAGCTGCAGAGTTGGAGAAAAGCTGCAGGTGATAAAAGTGTCACAGAGAGCTGCTACCATACTGATGTAGAGCTACAAACGAAAAGATATGTTCACGGTCAAATATGTAGGTTCATGTTCTAATTAGGTGACATGAGCCCAGTGTGAGTACTAACCTGAGATTTCCATTGTATCACAAACTGCAGGCACCTCGTAATCAGCTCCTTCCAACCTGCACACAATATATGAATGACATTTCACAGATACAAGGATGAAGTAATATAGAGAAATATACTAGAATTTAGGATTTTTCTGCCTGTTTTTTAATAAGATAATAAACAAGTCTATCAAAACTTGAAAAAGTATTAAAAATATTTTTTTTAAAAAGGGTGGGAGGGATCTTTTTTTCTTTTACCATTTTCTCTTCCAACTTATGATATGAAGATATTCAAATTTGTTAAAAAACACCAAAATGTTGCAAATTGTTATATTTGAGAAGCAAGTGGCAGTAAATGTTTAGTTCTTATCTATGACTCCTTGACTGAATATAGACCAGTGTTATCATAGTATTGATTGTTTTGTGATGGCTAAAGAGTCAGTCAACAAACACTTGATGTTCTTCAATTCTGGGAATTAACTGTTTTAATCATTGTATAAATGTATTGTGTGTCTGTTTTGCCTAACAGCTTTGCATATGAAAGAGGCAGCCAACTTTTTATTTATTCAGTCCTGTTTATTCACTAATATTTCTGGCAACTGCTCAAACTTATGAGAAAAAAAAAGAATTAAAGAACAAAGCTTGTTGTCCTTTGCATTTTTATTAAAACAAAAAAAAAAGAACCCCAAAAAACATAAAAATAAAACACACCCTAGCCAGCTTTCGTTGTTATGTGCCTCCATACTCTTTTTATTTTTACTTGGCTATATAGTAAATGAGACCTTCTTTCCTCAAATTTATTATAGGTTTAGAGAGAGGTTGCATGAAAGAATAAATAAACACTTCTGAATAGAGTAATAAAGTGAATAAAACACATGAATTTATAGTAATTGTTGGATGGAGCCTTACTGCACTCAGTGTGTGATTGTACTTACAGTTCAGGCTTGTCTATCAGATTGCTGTTGCTGCTGTGATAACTGTGGGTCTTCCTCAGGATCTCCAGGAGTGCTGGTCGATACTCTGGACACACGCACCACAACGACCCCTTCCCCACTGACTGCAACAAACATAAGTCCTTTTGTTAATACTGAACAACACAGATACATCAGATGGTATGAAAAGTACAATAAAATAGCTGTAGGGATGGCTAACTTTTACTACAGAATATTCGAATTCAGTGTGAAGCTAAAAAACAGTTGAGTTGGTTCGATTCTTTTATGCACATCGTCTTGGAAATCCTGAGTTGTGTACCCACCTGGCTCTTGTCCCTTTGAATGCGACGAAAACTTTTGCTCAGGGAGAGATTGTGTCTAACAGAGTTCCTCCAGCCTCCAGTGGCTGTCCTGTAGTAAGGAAAACTGTTCACAATCCATTCATAAATATCCTTCACTGGTAGCCTCTTGTGTGGAGAATCTTCTATCGCCATGAAAATCAGACTGCTGAAAGAGTATGGAGGCTTGGATGAGACGGGAGGAGGAGGAGGCTGGGCAGGTGTGCAAGACTCTTGCTGAGGCAGCGGTGTCATTTTGGCAAGGGGCTGCAGTGGAAGCAAGTTGCCTCTCTGATGCAGCCAGCTGAGACAGGTCAGGTCATCCTGGTCAGATATGCTGTCCTGTCTGAGGCATTGAGTGTTTTGTTCTTCGAGGCAATGAGATGAAGTGCAGTGTGAAAGAGGAGAGGACGAGTTAGCAGAGTCAGCTGTTGCTGGAGAAAGCGAAGTTGGAGACGTAGGGAATGAGATGGGTGAGAGCGGGAGTGAAGCATGGCCATTTGAGGAGGACTGCAAGGGGGAGGAGGAGAATGGCAGAGAGCCTCCAAGAGTAGCGGGACATGGGGTTGAGGATGGCAGTGTGTGAGGGCTGTTCTCCATCACTCAGGAGGAAATCTCCAACGGTCATTCAGCTGTATGACTGCTGAAAGATATGGCAAAAATATGTCAGGTGTAAACAAAGATGCTTAGCCCAAAATGGCAAATTCCCCCAAATTCAGATAGACATCCATAAGTGTTTTGTAAAGAGAAAGTAGAGGTGACAAAACTGGAGTTACACAGTATTATTTTTTACAGTCACATGAAAAATAAAGTACAGTCTTATGGTTTATGTTTAATGGTGCTAAAAAAAAAAGATTATTTGAAAGACAAAAAACCTGGTCCTTAATAGATCTTAAAATTAGGTGAATACAATCTCAGGTGAACAATAAAAAAATGACATACTACATTACGTCATTACTTATTAAACAACAACAACCCTACGATCTCACAGCTTGTAGAACCAACTTTAATTGTTTTCAGTATAACATTATCGGTCTCTCACATCATTGTAGAGGAATTTTGGACCAATCTTCTTTGCTTCAGTTCATTTGGGTTTGCAAGCAATCACCCATGCACAGCTCTTAGGTCCCACAACAGTCTAATTGGGTTGACATCAGGACTTTTACAAGACCACTGTAACACTTAGTCTTTTATTTTTCAGTCTTTATGTTGTAAATTTAGTCTGTTTGAGACAGGGATGTCTAGTGTTAATCCTCAAGGGCTGCCATCCTACAGGTTTCATGATTCCCTGCTCCAACCGGCCTGATTCAGGTTAAATGGATCTCCTCAAAAGCTTCTTGTCAAGTACTGGCCAAACCTGGCAATGACCCATTAATCTTGTTCAGGTCTGTTGAAGCAGGAAATATATAAAACCTGCAGGAATTCATTCTGGCCAGGCTTTAGCTGTCATACATATGGCCTCACATTTGACACAGAAATACTTTGGTATAGAGAGGAGTTTTTAGTTGACTCAACAATGTGGCCAGATCCTTTGGCTGCAAAACAAGCCAAAATCACTCCTCCACCACTGTGCTCAGCAGATAGTTTGAGGTGTTTTTGCTGATAAGTTGCTGGCTTTCACGAAATGTGCACTCATTGTGCAAAACAATTAAACATCTCCCCTTTGGTCCTATCTGTCCAAAGGACACTGTGGCAGAAATCTAGTGGTTTGTTCAGATTCAACTTTGGTAACCTATCATGCCACCATGTTATTTTTGGAGAGAAGAAGCTTTCTTCTGGCAACCTAAAGAATAAGTAGTTGTCTTTTTCTAATTGTTCTGTCATAAATTATCTGAAGGAAGAACAATCTGAAATGTAGCTCTTAACACAGTTTCTCTGAGCATTGCACTGTCTGAACCTGGAGAAAACTTGATGGGATAGACTCCAGATTGTTTGAAAATGGCCGTATGATCTTTTCTACACTGACAGGCTTCAGCAATGACTTCTTAAACCATATAAAGCCAAACGTATCATATTTGATACATAGAGTTTCCGAGTCATTTTGCATCACTTTATGGACTAAGAACTTTGCTCAAAACCCTGTTGTACACAATCTGGTACTTGTCTTCTGCCCCCTAATGGATACCAGGAAGCAGAAGACTATACTAAAATAATTTTGACATATCATAAGGTAATAAATGGCAAATATACAAAATAAATATTTTTTTTCCCCCACATTTTGTGAAAGGGCCAAATATAGACTTTGATTTTTTTTAAAAAGGACTTTTCTCCCCATTTTTTTCCTGGGTTGGGCTAAGATAATTATCTAACTGGCAGTACCTGGTTGCTACTTTTTATCCCTATGGAAAGCAGTACAGGGTGACTACTTATTCATTGACTGCTTCTGCATTTTGTCTGGTTTCTATTAAATGGGTGACACACTGTAATATGCCATTTGTTACAGTACATCTGAGGTTGTAAAGAACTTTTAAGACCTGGTAAGGACCAGATAATTCTTGTAAAGGCCTGGTTAGTAAATACTTGGAAGTGAAAAAGGTCACACATATACTTTTTCCTATGGTTGCTTTGTTTTGGGGTTTCTTTTTCAATTAGTTTCTTTTTTGGCATGGTGGTAACACATGGTTGAATTACCCAAACAAGGATTGTTTTTTTTATTGGGCTTTTATGAATGAATTAAACAGACAAAATTGCCTTTCAAAGCAAAACAGTAAGTCTACACTCATTGGTTGGGTAACTGTTCAAATGTTAACTTCAAATGCTTAGCCCCAAAAAGTCTGATGGAAAAACAAGAGGGGGGAAATTTAGTCACATTCAGTCACGTTAGCAAAGTCGTTCCCCTCTGATGAGCATCCACTTTATGTCCAAACTCCACTCTTATGTTTCCATGTCCCGCTCTAAATAAGGCAAAACCAGGTCAGAGGGCAGGTGCAGGACTTATGTCGATCATAACCTTTATCGTGCACACTGATTACACGCTTTTTACTATCATCCAAATAATCATTCGACTTACCACACGTACTTTGATGTTTAAATAATTCTTTAAAGTGAGTGTGTGATGCCACATGGGCTCCACAAAGCAGTTTAGCAGGCAAATGGCGGAGCAATATAAAGTTTCATTTAGCTATTCAGAAAAGCCGCCTTCCCCCCCCTCACAGGTAACCCTCTCGGCACTGAAGGCCTTAAGTTATACTTAGTTGTAAACACTTACTCACCAGATACCCCCAAAACGACGACTCTGACAGAGAATAACTCTCTTTAAATGTCCGGAACACGTCGGTGTAAAAGTTAAAGGCGAAATCCTGACGTTCAAAAGTAGAACCGCACTCGGACACCTCTACCTCCTCACTGTGTTGCTGTGGTTTCTATGGAAACCAAAACGACGCTCTGCAGGGAGCGCGCCCGCGCTCACGCACCAATCATACAAGCTGACACCAGCCAGCAGAAAAGACAGAAGATAGTTTTCACATACAACAGGGCAGTGCAAAAATGTTAAATAAAAACTGAAATAAAAGTCAAGCTGCGGTGGTTGGTACTACCAACAGGAGAAAAAAGCAATAAAGTAAACATCACTTCTAAGTGTGAAAGCGCAGCATTTAGGATGCATTTAAGTAGAAGGTTATGTTTATCAGCAAAAATGTTCCAAAAAATTAGAGGTAATCCTTATTTTTCTGTCAGTGCTTGATTTTTGTTGCATAAATACTGCTTGCATTTAAATATAACCTCAGCAGATGGCGATAGTACCTTAAACTTTGTTTAACATGTCAAACACACACCGTCTACACTTCATAATACAGTGTATTTGGAGTTAACTGCTTAGTCCTGCATGATCATTTGGGCTACACTTGAGACTTGCTGTGTATATGGTTGATTTAAAAAGGACAAGTCTTTAAATAACTAAAATTTACATATGTAGAAATGACTTCAGGGGCAATAAATTCATGAATCTATTTTAGACCAAAATAAAAAAAACATACTGAAACAGTTCCTATTGAGTACACAAGGCTGAATTTATTTTTTTTCTACAAAAATCCAAACACTGACATGCTTTCCAAAATGTTGATTAATAAAAAAAATTCAGGATTGAACATAGAAAGGGAGATAATGCGGCAGCATTACCATAGCAGAAAAATACTTGAATCACAAGTGTCATGTGAATTTCTGTCCATGTATTGGATTCTTTGTTGTATAATTACTTTATAGCACATCCAGAAACATTGTATAAAATGAAACCTGCACAGAATCAGTACTGATTAAACAAATGTCAGTGAAAGCCCTTTTGTTCAAATTTATGTGGACAGAATTAAGCATTTGTCAGTGGGGCTGTACAGAACTGGCAGATAGAGAAACTTTTTCACACACTTATTAAACCATTTCTACTGAAAAGCTCAGCATACACTGCAATTCAACACTGTCTACATATGCTTGAAGTTCGCTGACAAAAGAATATAAGGGCAAGTGTACAACACTCAACAACCACAAATTTCTGCGTCCAGTTCACTTGGACCGGAGGTTAAATGCCTCACAGTCACCTGATCAAGTGAGAGGTTAACCAGTAAATAATGATTGGCTGAAACACTGCGGTAGCCACAGTGATATAAAGGCGGAAGTGAGGTTTGGAACTTGATCCCATTCCCATTGAGTCTGATGACAGAGAGGGCAGAATCTTCATTTTCAAAGATCGAACCTTGGGGGAAAAAAATCAGCATATATACATACATAATTCAGGAATAAGCAACAAAACTGAGAAATATTAAGCTTCAGCATTAAAACTGAAAGCATGGGAAAATGTTAGGCCTGGTATAATATTCAGCATTATATACATCATACACTGTATTAACTATAATCCCTTAAAAAAAGAAAAGACTATCCTTTGGTTTGAAAGGAGGTGTTGAGTTATATGCCAGACTACTTATGGGCAAGACTCTTAACTGTTCATGTTAAACTAGCCCTTTACAGATCAATGCTATTTATTTCAAGCAGGAGTGAAAACATCCAGATCAGCTCCCACATTATATGTAAAATGAGTAACACTGTTCATCTAATTACAAAGTATTGCTCAGCTGGGAAAAACCTGCATCCTGGCATACTAATGCAGTGTGATTATAAATAGAGGTAATATCAAAAATATCTTTATTTGTATAAACTTCCTCTTTGTAAACATGATTTCAACACAGTCGGAAAATACTTACAATGAAGAACATAAGGGCACAAGAGGACCAGGCAAGGGCTACAAAATAACCATCACTGCCAAACAGTAAGCCACACAACACTGTGAAGATCATCCTAAAGGAAGACATAGAGACACACATGGTCACATAATAAACATGGAACAAGCTATATTTTCAAATTGCATTAATAGTTAAAGAACTCTCAACCACTAAGCTGAAAAGGCAACAACAACATTGTTTACCGTACATCATGTTACACACACATAATGAGCTAAGCGAATGCCTATTTACCCAACGTATTTGTATCCACTGTAGGCGATGAGATCGAAGGTTGAAAGGTCACTGTGTACTGTCAGCAGATACAAACTCAACAACATGGCCAAGACCTCGATGATGATCCACACAAGGGCAGTGCTGGCACACAGCCCAAGAACCTCTGGACTGAACCTTCACACAAAAATCAACATGCACTCCCCTACTTCGTTGATCTGACACAAACATGCCATGTGTTTCATGAGATAAATGAGATGAGGAAAAATTATTTTACCTTTTCTGAATGCCAAGGGCTATTCCAGCGAGTAGAATGTAAGTAATAAAAGCCATGGCTGAAAGATTACACACATTTCAATTAATTAAAAAGGGGTAAAACCAAAACATTCAGGACTGTGTTTAACTGAATACTTACTTGGTATGTAAAGATCAGGTGCATTCACATCCTGTCTTGGAGTCAGTGGAGTGTCCCGATGATACCGGACTTCCCAATCCTACAAAAAAACAAAAACAAATGCAACATGGATCACCCTGAGAAATGCAGCAGTTTGATCTTCAAAAAATAATTGGTAGGTTTTTTTGTTCTGTTTGTATTTAACCCGTGAGCTAAAAGATAACTCAATGGAAAAAATATCTAGACTATAACTGAACAAATTTGAGTGCAACATCTTTGAAAAAATACATTTTGAAGCAACTATGAATAAACCCAGAACAAAAGCGATGAAGGCCAACACAGAAGATGCATCTTTAATAAAGCTTTTCATGTAACCTTTTTCTCTGTTTACTTTCTGAAATGTTAACCTGTAGAAGAGATTTTGTCAAGGACTCAATTCAGGTCTGTATGACAGCAGTAGGGCAGTACACAACACCAGCCACAATTAAGGTAATAGTATCATATCAGTCAGTACACTGAAATATGTTTTTAAAATTTGTGGCATATTGATTTATCAGGCTGATTTACAGTTTTGAGATAACCTGGACCTGATTATTTATTTCCGATGGGGGTGATGTATTATTGAAAATGAACAGACACCAATTACTTTGAGAAGAGTAAACAAAAGATGTCTGCAGAAACATCTGCTGCCTTGTCCAGAGTGGATGGGGATTTTTTTCAGCTTTGGAAATGTAAGGAGTTAATCCATGTAGAGTATATCTACTGAAGTAGAGACATAATGCACACTACAGTAGATGGTAGATGGTGTTTTACATCGTCAATCTGCTCTAAAAACAATTGTCAACTGAAAAATCTGCATCAGTCAAACTCAATTTTGTGTACAATATATGAAAACCTTTGAATGTGAAGATATGTACCATATTTTCTGGACTATAAGTCACACTTTTTCTCATGGTTTGGCCGGTCCTGCGACTTAGGTGCAACTTATACATGTATATCTTAACATGTTTTTAAATGCTAATTTAAACTGACTGACATGAACCAAAAAGTAAACATTACGTCTACAGCCCCTAGAGGGCGCTCATGCTGCTCCTGTACAGATGATGAAGAATTCAATTGATTCAAAGAGGTGGAATGAGATTGGGAACTTGGAGAACTTGCTTACCAGTAAGTTGCTTGTTGGACTCACTGGCTTGTTATGTTAACTTGGCCTAATCAGCCTCCCAGGTAGGCTATTCGTGCTATTATTTAGCTGTTAAACTGTGTTACTTTAACATACCAGACACCTATTCAGCCTGTTGTTGTGTGTGATATTGTGTAGTTTGAATAATTTGCCTTTCCAGATTAAATGTCTGTACTTGGTCTTGGATTTTGTTAAATAAATTCCTAAATAAGTGCGACTTATAGTCCAGTGTGACTTATAACATTTATAATTTTATTGTAATGGCTGCAAATACAATGTATTAGTTAGAGTAAATACGTTGTGACTCTCTGTGAACTTGTAAGTGGAGTTTGCACTCTTTAGTTTACATGTTATCAAGGCACAGACTGTTTGTAGTGGTATCATACTTTATGATCTGAAATAGTAAGTGTGGGGAGTAACTACTCAGGATAGCATATTGTTCATAAACAAAGTTTTAGAACTGATTAAGATGCTAATTATCTTTTGTGAACAGTTTCAGTGACAAACGTATGAAAAAAAACTTACACAATACCAGATAAAATCATGCAGTCAGAACTAAATGTTTTGTGTTGTCCCACATGCTGCTGTGAAACAGCCTCTGATTGGTTCAGATTACCTGATGTGTATATGGGAACATAAGGATCAAAAGTTTCTTCAGTACATATCTGGTGTCAACTGCAAAGAAGTATTTCAGCTTGTTCACAGACATGAATCTGCTGATCTGAAAGGCAAAGCAAAAACATTAACAGATGAGAACTGAAAGTCTGCCAAAGTTAATAAAAACTGCTGACTCAGTCTATTCAAAGTACCTGTCCTCAGAATTATACAACACTTGTATGCTGTGTATCAAAACTACCAATTCAGATGAACAAAACCAATTTTCAGTCATCCAGAAGTGATAGTTATTGAAATTGCTCCTTTTATCACCCTGAAAGTTAATTTGTGTTAAAGTGTAAAAGAAAATATTAACATAATAACATCCATTTGCCATTTGACAGCAGCCCCCCCAATGCCAAAAACCTAGGGGAAACACTGTACCATATATCATATCTGAAGGCACCACAAGAGCAGTCCTGTTTTTCCTCACCTCTTTGTTTACTATATCTTTTCCTTGGTTGGCTAAAGAGGAGCCATACATCACTGCAGCATTTGTCACTGGGTCAGTGAAAAGGTTGCTCACTGCTGCACCTCCCTGTATATCATTTGAGGGTCCTCCCATATTGTACCCAGGAGTGTAATAGCCCTGACTGTTCAGTCCAGGTGCTGCAGAGCTGGTGTCTTCAAATAGGACAGAATCTCCTGAAGGTGGAGTTGCACGAGCTCTCTGCTTAGCTATGGATAAACAGCAAAAGAAAGCAAACAGAGGACTTCTCAACTATGCAATTAAAATGATTTGTTGCTGTATTGTCCCAAATGTGAGCAGGGTCCACTTTGATTGGTTTAACATACTAGCTTAAATAAAAACAAAATGCTGTGGTTTTCAAATATGATAATTATATTGAAATGTAAACATTTTAAACATTTATTATTTAATGCTGAAACTTAGAATTACGTTTTTGTTGGAACGAGGGAAAAAGAAACACATTTCAAAACAAGGAACATGACGTATGTTTATTGGAACATAAAACTAATAGGAGGCACAGCTTGGCAAAAACAAAAAAATATGTTTAAAAAAAAAGGACACAAATATAATAAAGGACACGCATATCAACAAGATCCAGAAACACAGCTGCCTTTTATAGGGTTGAGTTAATTGAAGATGGATTGCAGTGAAATGAAAAACAATTTTGTGGTCTCACAAATCAAAATGTGAAACTGTATTTGGAAATCACAGATGCCATATCTCCAAGGCTAAACAGAAGATGGCCCACCCAGCTTCTTCTTCTTTCTTTTTCTATAAATCAATGTGTTTAGAATCTAGCATCTGTTACGTTATGGTGGGCGCTTCGCTTTAGTACATATGGCGTGGATCACCTACACATCTATAAAACTATAAGCAATGTGCAATGATGATATACATATACATATACATATACATATACATATATTGGAGCAATATATAATTGAAAAATTTCAAGATTGTCTTTGTAATAATCTAAATCTAATTATTTGTGGATCATTGCACTGAATTGCATTAACACTTTACTAGGCACCTCAAGTTTTGGGGAAATGGTTTTGCATACGAGTGATCTCAAGGTCACTCATATGGTGTTGCTAGCAGGTACTACCACAATAAAGGTTCCCAGCAAACAAGTGGAGCCCATGTGGGTTATAAATGTTCTGAAAAATGTCACTTTAAAAAAGGAGCCGCCTATAGATTTCATTGTTGCCTCTTGTAAATGCTCACCTGGAGCCACTGATGTGGTTAGCTCAACAGAGAAGATGTTAATGTTGTGCCTATTCCTATTCAGTTCAAATACCCATAGTCAATGTATGAAATGAACAAATATGGAGGGCATTTTTCAGCCAATTTCTAGCCTTCCCGAGAACCTTTTATAAATGCTGTCTAGATTTGAACGCTCAGTTTCTGTTCATAGTTTTATAAAGGTTAGGATTCAGCTTGTTGGCATCGTGGGTGCTGCAGTGAATAATGCTTCTGAGCATATCTTTTTCATCTGGTCCATTTTTATGAGGACACCAAGTTTAATCCCCCATGACTAAAAAGCTTCACAAATATATGTATGTGTATATCACACACACACACACACACACACACACACACACACACACACACACACACACACACACACACACACACACA
>JAOXYM010000007.1:18339452-18371366 GCA_028567055.1 Leptatherina wallacei | reverse complement strand
TTTAAGGCGACTGAACTTACAATAATTGTATGATTCAAAATTGGTAATAGACAACTCCCCAAAAGCATAAGTTTTATGGGTTTGTAGTGTAAGAAGAGAAAATAGAAGAACTTTTACGCTACTTAAAATATGGATTTAGAAAACCAAAAACAAGAAAAAAACACTGTGATTCCTATCTTAATTTGTTGTAAGAATTGTCAGGGCTCTTACTTGGATTCGGAAAATGTAAGGTAATAGTATTTCCACCACTGTATTAGATAACAACAGAAACATTTTCTAGTTTCACGTTATGAGTTAAGGTGCCTGAGGAATCCCGGGTGTTGCTCGCTGGAGGAAACTCTCACCAAATATGGGTAATGACGTCACAACACGTGTTCAAGTTCGTGAGAGATTCCAGACAACACTATTTCCCGTAAAGACGGAGGGGCGTGGTAAACTTATAGTGTCACTTTTAAGGGTTTACAACTTCTCAATTATTTCCAGACTTCCGATTCTACGCGTATGACTAAGGACGAAAAAGTGCACTCAAGATCGTTTTTATAAGTTTAAGGTCGATTGGAAAATAAAATAGAACGATTTATTCTTCCTTATTCCCCCTTAAAGTTGTACCCGTTTGGACTCTGCCGACTTACGGCAATAAGGTGGGCTCAGTGGGCTTACCCCGCGTTTGAATTAAAAGACACAACCCGAAAGTAATTCCGCGAGAGCTGAAGGCTACATAGCCGAAGCTGGATTCAATTTTCTTTTCACTGAATCTGAAAGGATGTATCGAAACTTTGGGACTCAAGGAAGAGACAACCCACCATACACAACAGGCAACGTCTCTGGGTCAAATTCAGTATCCCTGGGAAGTACCAGCACTTCAACTTCTCAACAGGAGCCGGTAGGTGTACCTACTTTCATCTTTCATTAAGATTGGCTAAGACAACTATTAAGAACAATATAATAATAACTGAGTATATATATATATATATATATATATATATATATATATTTAAACTAGAAATTTATATATTTAAACTAGAAATTTAAAGTGCAGTTAAAATGAAACTCAACACAAACAAAATAAAAAAAAAAACAATGTGTGTGTGTGTTCATGTACCCATGTACACAGGCACACACTAAATTTTTCATTACATATATGTGTGTATGCGTGTATATATACATGTATACTATTCTGATTATTTGTAGTTATGTAATGATTATTTGTTACAAATCAATTATTTCTCTGAAACTTTAAGAATATTGATTATCAATCATTGTTATTATCTTTGGATTTAAGTATTCTGTTCTACTTCTTTCACTGTGCTATTTATATAGGAATGTTCTTTAAAGAAAAAACTTCTTAAAATAAATCTGTTTTTCATTCCAGAAATTTACAATGTCAGGCAGCAGTCAGTTTGTTCCCAGCCTCAATGCCATTACAACCAACCAGAACCTCCAGTGGTTAGTCCAGCCATCCTTCATGCATCCTCCAGGCCCTTCTCGATCACCAGTTCCTCCATACCCATCCCATCTAGGATCAAGGCCACTGGGCCAACCACCTTCCCAGTCCCATCACCACAGACCAGGGGTAATAAGAGCAGCTACAAATACTACACCCTCCACAAGGCGCAGGAATGATGAACAAGTAAGACATGGATCTTTTAGTAAGATCTTATAAAAAACACACTGATTATTGTAGTCATTGTGTCTGCAGTTTGAAAAAGTTGTCATGCTGGGGGTTAAGTGAAAAGCTTTCTGGAATTTATCTGTGCCCCTTATAGGAAAAGGAGAAGTGTGAACAGTGGCTCAATCATTTCTGTGTAACATCTGTGTAATATCCTGTAATTCTCAGTGAAATAAGTGTGTCATTTCCTTTTGACATGTACATAAGATCAGCATAGAAATGGATGATTCAAAGCTACTATATTCAACCCACTATTCAGCTATTTCTCAGTTTTTAGACAGTTTACACAAAGAGCATTTGTGTTGTTCTCTATGTTCTTTGACATTGGATATTCTAAGATATTCTAAACAAATGATCTCATGTGATACGAGATTTTCTACTTATTGGTCTAGGTATTCAGAGAATATTCATCATCAAGAGCATCACTGTCACTAGTGCAGTATCATATCTACTTTTTGCCGGCACACATCCCAGCCACAAAGTCGAAATTTCATGGTACAGGAAGTACATTGTCATGTGACTCATAGGGGCAAGTCAGTTTTTGTGACTCACACCTGAGTCACAGTTGGGGTCTGAGCGTGAGTCATCATGCTGAAAGGGCGGGAAAGGACTGTTCAGCAGTAATTATTTAGCAAGGTGAAGTCAGAGTTGAGACGTTACAATAGACAAAAGCTCAGACGTTTACTAAATAATTCAGCCACCATGGCTGTCATGACTCAGTGTGCACACATGGTGGCAGTATTTCTCCTTGACATGTTGTCTGTGTTGGATTAAGTTCCCCTGGTTTTGTGATACATTGACTTGTTGTCCAAAACAAGAAAATTTCATATAGTTTGACTGTCATTGTTAATCAGTTTTTCATGCGTCGTAGTAATTCTCATTAATATTTCTGACCCTAGTTGTCACATGAAGAGTTGGAGAGACGCAGAATAAGAAGGGAACGGAATAAAATGGCAGCAGCAAAATGTCGCAATCGTCGACGGGAGTTGACAGACACATTGCAAAATGTGAGTGAATATTTTACAAAATTTATTAAAATGCTAAATTACATTTAGGCATGACTCAATGTAAACTTCTCTTTCCCTTGGGGTAGGAGACTGACCAGCTGGAGGACGAAAAATCACGTTTACAGAAGGAAATAGCTGACTTGCAAAAGGAGAAGGAGAAGCTCGAGCTGGTCCTGGAAGCTCACCGTCCAATCTGTAAAAGAGATGACTCTGATTCAGATTCTGACCCAGCTTCATCAATTTCCTCTTTGAGGGGCATCAAATTGGAGCCAGAAGAACTTAGCCGTCCGGGACCCTCAACCAAACTGTTTGTAAAAATGGAGAAGCCCAAACCGAAGATAACTATCCCCTCCAAGCCTGCAGCATCAACCGCCTCTGCTGTTGCCAGTGAATCCGAGTCACTTCACACACCGGTTCTCACTTCTACTCCCTCCCTCCTGTCCTTCGCAGCTGGTATGATCTTCACATATCCATCTGCCCCTTCAGACAGCAGCATCTCCATCACATCCCACGGAACGTCACATCAGGGGAGCGCCCAGCACGCGGAGGCTCCCCAGCCTTGCGGGGTGGCTCATCGCCGCAGCAGCAGCAGTGGTGACCAATCGGATCACTCCCTGCACTCACCAACAATCTTCACACTGTGATTCACACACCTTGGAAAACACTAAAGTTAATTTCTGCACCTCCGAGGTTCGTGTGAGAGAACAGGACCTTAGGAAACAAAAGAAATGATGATTGTAGTAATGAGCATTTCAAGATGGTCAGCAGTTTCATCTTTATCTCTGGAGACAGTTGATTCTTTATTTTGATGATGTAAAAATTTGTGGCATTACCAGGATTTGAATGTTACACTCTTTAGTTTTCTATACAATCTTTTATATTAACCATTTTAAATGCTATAAGATGGATTGAATGTGTTAGATTTTTTTTTATTATTATAAAGAACTACATGCAGCATTTATATACCCTAAAGAAATATTCAACTTTTCCAGAAAAAGCTGTGCTAACTCTTTCTTATGATATATTAATGATATTTATTAGCAACTTATGTCACCTTATAACACTTTTTAGAAGTCCTCAACAAACGATGGTCCTTTTATGTTTGAAGGATTGCTGTAAGATTCTACATATGTATGCAAATTACTGACCACTAAGGCTGGACCATAGGCGTTTGTAAAGATTATATCATCACATATTTATTTTTATTTGAGAGTGTAATATATTTTTGGTAATGTTTGGATTTTCTGTTTTGGTGGGCAGTGCCTTACTTTGATCTGACTTCACAGACAAAAAAATAAAATAAAGAAATGTCTGGGCAGAAATTGTGATGTTGTAGCTTTTGGTGAAACAGCTTGAAGTTATAATAATAAGCAAATTAGATTGATTGATTCCATCCTGTGTAAATAATTGGAAGCATTCCAAAAAAAATGTACAAATGAAGATATCAGACTAGATATACAGGACTGAAAACAATGGCAGTAAGCTGAATGGTCATCTCATTAATCTGTATTTTCGGTCAACTGTAAACTGAACATTTTGGAATTGTTGACAGAAAAAAAGGACAAAAATCATATATTTTACAGATTTAACCATTAATTGTGGGAAATTATTATAGATACATTTTACAGTTTCTTGACAGACAATCAATTCATTAAAAGCTGCCAGAATAATCAATAAATGAGATTGATCTGTAATGGCAGCCAGTAAAAGTAATGCAGCTTAGTGACAAACTCCACTGACCGCTCCCTGACCCCTGAGCTGTGATGTGCTCTCTATTCTTCCATTTCCCTAAAATAAGGGGAATCTCCTGCTAATTTATCCATGGCTCAGAGAGCAGTTGATTACTAAAATAGGGTTAGAGCTAGATTTAGAGTCAGACTGAGAGCTACAGAGTAAAGATCTGTACATATGCTGCTGTTGAATGGCATCTGTGTATTTCTAAGTGAGTAAAAGCATTACTACCGTCTTGAGCTCCCCAGACAGGGATCCAAAAATAAAACTGATTAACATCCGTAAAGTCCATCTGCATGACATACACGGAGCATCAATCAAGCAAAGCTGGTTCAGATATGAAGGTCAAAACAGCAAGTGCGGAAATCAATTCATCATTGGATGTCATGTAGATGTTAATGCTTGTTTTGGCAAAGTTAAACATGCAAAGAAAGGCCAGGACAGTGCAGGGTGTCAGACCCACTGTATTTAAAGCTCTTCAGTGCACGAGTATAGCCCACCAATAAACAGCTGACGACAAAATAAATCTTTTCTAATCCATGTGCATTATCTATGATTTAAACAGAAAATAGTTAGTAATGCTAAAGTTAATACAGATAAATCAAGATAGAGAAGGGTCAAAGTTAAGATTATCCCTAATGTTAAAGATAAAATACAAAACATGAGTTGCGGAAGAGAAAAAGCCGATAATTGCCCGCCCAAACAAATTCTGTGATATGCTAATTGAACATTAACAACACCAGGAATAAAAAGTCAAATAGGTGAGTTTAAGTGGCTGAGCTTGAATAGAATAGAAAAAAAATTAAACTCGTAGACTTTTCAGTTTGATACAAAGATTTTCCAGTTGGATTTTTTTAAAAAGTGACAGAACTTTTTCAGTTCAGCTCTGAGTGAAGTCGAACTACCATACCAGATTTGAAACCTTAACATGTGTGCTGGTATTGCCCAGGCTCCAGCACATGTCATGCTGCCATGCACAGCAGCCCCACCCCACAGCTACCCTAATGGGCCCTTACAACAGCCTGTACAAATTGTGACGATCATCATGCACATATGGCACTCCAATCCTGTCCTGAGGAAGAGTGCATAAAATATAACACAATTGGGCATCTATAGCAAAAGCTAATATCAAATAGTTTCTTTTTGATCACAACAAATCTATTTCAGTGCTATTTGAATTTAATAGACTAAATATGGCTCAAAACTGGATTTAAACGAATCTTTAGATCTGTGATTTAAAGATCCAAGATAGTTCTATCCAGTGTAATAGAAAAAGGCTTCTACCAGTGTAGGCTAATCCAGTGCATGAGATAAATTTATATATGTGACCCATTTTTTGGTCCCATTTTTTTTATAACATCAGCCCACTGAAAAAGGAGAAAGAGTATTTAAAAAAATCCTGTAAAATTTAGATACATTATCATCTGGCAAACATCTATTAAAGTCCTGAAATGTGTAGTGTGAGAGAATCTTTGTCAACTCAAAACCTATAGTGGCACACAAACGTTGCAGCATTCAGAAAGCCCTAATGGATCACCCCCCCCTTATTTAGTTTGTCTCTTCAGTCTGTCTATCAAAAGTCCGCTGCTTCCTCCTTAAAGTGGCGAAGACCTTACTGCTGACATAAACCTGCATCAGTCATCAGGTGAGCACACCAGGTGAAGCTGGTCCGGACTTCCAACGCTGCCTGTGCTCGAGCTTCCATCACCCAGATCCCGGGCCACCATGCATGGCAGATTGAGCTCCGTGGACCCTCCGGGACTGGAGTCACTCCTACTGACGCACTCCTCCTCTAGGACCAGGCACAGCTCCTTCAGGTCCAGATTCTCCTTCACGAGCCCATCCTGCATGCGCTCCAAGTCGGCAAGCTTTTTCAAGTAGCCACCCAGGTCTTCCCGCATCACTTTGGCCGCGTGATGCCCGAACAGCTGCCATTCCCTGGCCAGCTTTTTCACTTTGAGCCGATCGTCGTCCAGGAAGCAGCACAGGTCCCGCAGTTCCACGTTTTCCTCCTGCAGGCGCTGATTGATGACTTTCAGTTCCCTGATTTCGAGGAGGTGTCCCTGCAGTTGTTTATTGACCTCTTTGATGAGGCGGCCGCGCTGGATCAGAGCTGATATTTTCTCGGACTCCTCTTTACGCAACCGGCTCACCAGCTCTTCTTTGGAGCACGCCAGCAAATCCTCGTCAGACATCTTTGACAGTTCTCTGTTTATTATCTCACCCTCGCTACCCATTGTTATAGCAATAAGAAAAACGATCCTGTGGGTAGCCTACCTGAGAATCTATTAAAAAGCACTGAGATGTGGCTGTATGTTCACGCTCACCCCACAATTACATCCTCATCTTCAGCTGCAGCCACTGTGTTCCAGATGTCATGCAATCACCAGAGCACCGAAGGTAATAAAGGCAGAAACATGTGATATATTTATTCAGATTGTTTTCTTGGAGGCGCCCTGCTGGTTTAAATCTGCTCTCCGTGTATAAATCTTAATGCGGTCGTGTATGAAGATGCACCGCAAGCTCGCATTAATGTCAGTCCATCATCCTCTCCACACCAGGCTGTGTTCTCCAAAGGCCTTTGAGAGGACAGCAGTGCGAATTTTCACCCCTTTCCCGACGGCGCTCTTAAAAAACAAAAATAAAAACAAAGAAAACAAAAATAAACCCAACCGCACGGTGGGCTTTCTCTCTGTACACAAAGGCCCGGACGATCCACGGAGGCTTATTCCAGCAGCCACGGATGCACACCCTGCAGATGTTGGTTTTTACGTCGCTGGCATCGTCTCATCAGGCTGTGCTCCGGTCGCCTCGGCTGAATGAACTCAGATCTCCGGTGGTTGGAGGAATCCGCGCGGTGGAGCAATTTCTAGCAATTCATTCTATAGATCAAAAAACGAAAACAAAAGCATCCCAATCTCACCCGTTATCCGCTCATGATAAGTGCATCATCCCTGCTCATCCTCCCAAGCTGAACTGTTACCACAACAATGTCCGCCTCCACCACTTCCACGACTGATGAGCCCGGAGCTACGCGTGAAACTGCAACTCGACCGGAAGTCTATTTTTCAGTGGCCTTCAACATACAAGCACAGCCTATATGTAGTATTTCCTTAAAACATAAAGTGTTTAACAATATGGTTTGAAAATGTGCAGAATTGAAACATAGATTCATTGCTGATTGTGATCATCACTTTAGTTGATGTTTCAGTGACGTAAGGATTTTCAACAGCACCATGAAAACAAAATGGATCAACCCAGAAATCCAACTGGCCAAAAGAAATTTCAGCCCAGTTATGATACTATAAACGGTAACACAGAATCATCCCAGTCTGGGTAATTGACTGAAGCAGATCTAAATGTGATGCCCCCTATAGCTCCTTGTCATCCTTTCTGTGTAAATATGAGGTCCATACAGAGTCCATGTTGTAGTCAGGGATACTCAATCCTGGTCCTTGTGCAGAGCTCAAGTTCTGCACATGTCTGGGTCTGAGTAAGGTGTATTGCAGAAGGAAAACTTCTAAAACCTGTAGGACACCGGCCCTTGAGTTGCAGGATTTAGGATCCCTGCTCTACGTCATGGTTTTCCTGTGGGCCAATGTGCAACTCCTCAAAAATGTAACTGAACATCACAGCTTTAGAATAAAAGTGACCATCATTCACTATCCATCAGATACCATATGCTACTATTGTTTGAAGCACACAAGTAAACTGAGGAGTACAGAGCAGGTACTTGTGGAAAAGAGGCTATAGTTATTCCAGCATTACCATTTGTGTGAATGCGTGTCAAGCTACATGTTCCTTCAGTTTTTGATTTTACATTGTTGTAAGTGTGTAACAAAAGTGCATCTCAGACCACTTCTGGGATACATGTGTAAACATGGCCTTGGTCTTGAGCTGCTTGCATGAGGCATCCAAGGTTGGTTTTATTTTGAGTGATTTTTTCACAGGAAGTTATACTTACTTGACTGACTGCTAACTTGACAAAAGTCAGTAATCTATAAAAGTAATCTGTAATGTTTGTGGTTTTTTTGGATCTTGACATTGATTCTTTGTCATATCATAAGTGTGGCATCTTGTATAATTGTAAATGGAAACATTGAATAACACTGATTGAAAATATTGATGATGCAAGTGATCTGTCTCTGAGCTACATTGAAAACATTAAAATTTGGTGATGATTATGACTCATCCGTCATTGAAGAACTTTTGTTTCGTTGTATTTTTACCTTTTTCGTCTTATGAAACCAAAACAACATAAATAAGCACAATTTTCAAAGGACTGAAGAGGAAAGACCTGTTTGAAGCTACTTCCTCTGGGCTTTTCTGTTTGATAGAATGATCTCATTCTTGAAGATTCCACCTAACTCTAACATTTCCTCCAGGCTTTTTGAGTTCACTACAAATGTACAGGATTGTAGCTGTATCACGAGACACTACTTGTTTCTTTTCAAAGAACTCTGCTGGAAAGTGTGACTGCAGGCTTTTTTTTTTCCATGGGTTTATGCTGAGGCATTCAGCCACATCCTTCCGCCCTCTGTCCCACCTCCATTGTTTCACTGAGGCCATAACAATGTAGGGTGTTAACCGTGCAAGGGGGAATCTGGGGATGGAATCAGGGTGTCATGTGAGGTTAGAAATGAGAGTGTTGATGTGCAGCAAGATATCTGACAAAAAGACAAGCCATTTTCCCTCTCATGTTGTGATTTTGAAGGACACATGCAGGAACACATAAAGGGAGGGTGAGGAGTGGGATTTACAGGGATTTATTTGGATTAATCGCCAGAGGAAAAGAGAGCAGATTGTGTACAAGCAGGACAGCAACCAAAGCGCAGAGTCCCTAAGGGTACACAAGCCTATCTTTGATCTGACGCATTTCATAATAACTAAGAGCACAAATGAAAGAATAAAGGTCAGAAAGAGGCAACTGTCATGCTGCCAAATGCAATTTTGTAATTTCAGTCTTCACATAATCTTCCATTGTCACTTGTTTTTTTTCCCTGATCACTGAGGGCTTTCTTACTTAAAATGAATGGATTGTGTTGAGCTGAATGATTTGAGCCTTATTCTGTAAACTCATGTGATTCATAGAATCTGATGGTTTTTTCTATACAACCATGGACTGTTGAGACACTGGCTGTCAGACAAGTATAAATGTTTTGTGTCAGTGGAACACTTTGAAGTCACAAATGATAAAAGAAAACAGTATGAGATGAGTCGGTGATACACTGGTATGAGTTCAGCAAACGCAATAAGACTTGTGTCCAAGCTTTATATGATAAGGCTTGTAAGAAAAATTATTGAATAAACCCAAAGTTACCAACAAAAACTTATGATTACTGGAACTTTGTCAGAGAAACATTGACTTCCACCAATGAACCCTGTTATATAATCAGCACTTAAAGACTAAAGGATAATAACTAGAAGAAATTGCTTTGTGTTTTTACAATTAATTTGGAGATCTTAAAAAAGCATAATTGAACTTTGCCAGTTTTTCTTAATGAGGTGCCTCCTAATGATAGCTAATTCGCCACCCAAAGCGATACAGCGTCCCGGAAGTAAAATTTGTGAAGTGCAGTTTTTCAGCCTCGAGAAGGTGCTGGGAAACAATGGCTCCAGGAATGTACATCATAAATGTCACTGTGCCATCAAAACAAACCAGAAATATATATTTTTAAAGTCAGAAAGTTACATGGAAGCTATACTTTAAAATCAAGTTGTGTCACTACCCAAAATGAATGAGAAACTTTTGATTTGGCTTTGCTATTACTTACTTTTTAAAACTATTGTCAGCAAAAAGAGCAAAGAGAACTTTTTTAAACAGTAATGCAGATTATAAAAGTTAAAGACAATCAAATGTGAAGAAAAAGGTCTGACCAGCGAAGGTCAAGTTAATAATGGATTACTCCAGTGCAGGGTTACTCAATATGGTCCTACGAGGGCCACTGTCCTGTGGGTTTTCAATGCATCCTTGCAGTTCTGCACAATGACTTATTCATTGCAGTCAGGTGTGTTGCAGCAGGGATACATTAAAAACCTGCAGGACTGCAACCCTCGATGGACCTGCTCTAGTGCATTGACTGTTTTAGAATTAAAGCACAAGTGCCACAAGAATCTTCACATAAAACACATACTTTTCTAGGCATAATTAACTATGTTTATAATGCAAAGTGGCAATAAGTGGCAATAATTATCTAGAGGCGTGTTGCTCTGCTACATAAACTGTGCCATTTACGGGTGTGATGCAATGTGTATTATAACCTTGTCTTTAGAAATCTCGGAATTCTGAGTAAATGTAAAAGGCAAACCATAACAGAAAACAAGACAATTAAAAAGGGAATTTAGTAAGGAAATATGTCAAATGCTTCTTTGTTTTATTTGTGAATAAATCTTATTAGAAGATTTTTTTAATTTCCCTTTTAAATGGTGCCACATTTGTAAGGGAAATGCATTTGTTGGATAAGCAGTGTTGAGCATTTGAGTTGTGCCCAAGAAAAACGTGCCAGATCTTCTGTTACTTGAACAATATAGATATTAATCATAAAACTATCATGTTTCCAGGTATGATGATATTGTTAATGGTAAGACTTCAGCAGCAGTAAATATTGTAGGCATTTCTTTTGACAAAGCAATTAACCTGAATTATGTAAAATATTCAACGAGGCTCATTAAAGAAAGTAAAAAACTTCCTTACAACGTTTTGTTTTGTGATCACAAAATAAAATAAAATTTAAGCGCGACTTTTGAGTGACGTCACCCAACCGGAAGCGCTTGCTACACGACTGTCGTTGTTGACACTGCGCACCCATACCAACACAGGGAGCTACCATTTGATAGATGTTTTCTGCTTTAAACTCCAAAAAATTGGCTCATGTAGATTACATTATTATATCGTCAGGTTAATTTTGTCCTAAATGATCGTTTTGTTTTCTTGTAGTGAGTTTACTGTCCGCTGACGGGCGCTAACTGTCAGGGAAGCTAACCTGGAACTGAAGCAAGCTAGCTCACGAGCAAGCCATGGCGACTATAAAGAATACCAACGAATAGAATCAATGACCCACTTGAACTTACGTATTTCTCGAAGCTAGGAACCTGAATTTGGATTATACAACAGTACCAACAAGGTATAGAATCACCTGGTGTGTTTTGTTCATGTTTAGGACGTTTAGCTCATTGTTGGTGGGTTTCTGAACTACACAGTTTGTATAAACAGGTCTTGATTTTGCTTTTTGTTCCACAGACATGGCAGTAGAGCTGGACGTGTTCGTCGGTAACACCACTATCATGGACGAAGAGGTTTACCAACTCTGGTTGGATGGATACACAGGTAGGAATAGCATCCTAGACTGGATGTATTGATCACAATGTGTTGATAAATAGACCCGGCAATTTTGATGGGTTTATACAAATATGTAAAAAGGCTGCTCTTAGATGGTTATCTCAAAAGAACAAAACAGAAAACGAGCAGTTAGAGATGACAAACCTTTTCTCAAGGCTGAATTAAAATCTAATCAAATCTGGGTTTATGATGAGGACAAATCAGAAGTCAGTTACTTCTCAGTCAGGCTGTTCTGACATTATTGAAATCAGTCTGGAACTTTTTGAGTAACACCAAGAAAAACACAAACACCACAAAAACCAAAACAACAAAAACACCACCCATAGCCTCCTTGGATGCAATTGGCCAGGGCTAATCAATTTGGTCCTAAGATGGCCGAAATCCTCCAGGTTTTCGATGTATCCCTGCTCTAACACACCTGAATCATATATATAAATACACAGAGGTGGAAAGTAATGAATTACATTTACTCTAAGTTACTGTAATTGAGTAATTTGTAATTTTCTAAGTATTTTTGAAATAAGTAATTTTACTTTTACTCAAGTAGATTTTTAAAGGGTACTTTTACTTGAGTATTTAAGTAAAGATATTTTCACTTAATTACATGTCCTTGTATGCCTGCACATGCTTGCCCGGGTGGAATTCTCACGGATGATGGCTGGTGCTGAGCAAGAGATGAAGATGGAGGAGGCTGAGAATTGTCAAGCAGAGACATTGAATTCCCGTACAGAGATGAATTGGAAAGTGAAGGAAATCCTTGCCATAACTCAGCCAGCTCTTTGTGTTCAAATGCAAACAAGGCAATAATTTCATCATGCAATGCAAAACGTATCTACCCTGCCAGGCAGAGCTGTTAGCTTTCAAAACTTCCATATCAAACCTATGAAAATATGTGGCAGTAAGTATAATGTATGTGCTTTTGCGTGTGTATCCCAAATGTTATATTTATTGTTCAGTTAAAACCATCCTTCGTTAAGCAAAATGTGCCTTGAATGATATCAATTATAAAAGTAACTGAGTAACTTTTACTCAATTTACATTTTGAATTTAGTACTTTTTTACTTTTACTCAAGTCAATTTTTTAGATTTGTACTTCTACTTTTACTTGAGTAAATTTTAAGCAAAGTAAAAATACTTTTACTCAATTACAATTTTTCAGTACTTTTTCCACTATATAGTATTCTAGTAGTACAGAGGAAAGTTAGAATATGTCAGAGCATTGAAATTGTTGTTTACAAATAGGCCTACCTTAATTGTGGTGCGCTTAAAAAAGTCCACTTGTTCACTTTAGGGCTATTACTGGGGCATCTGCACTGCAAACTGGCTTTGAACAAAAGGACACTTAAATTTGTCAACAATTACCTTTTCATTACTAAAATTGCAATCAATTAATTAATGTGTACAGTATGTACAAGATAGCTGGTGCTGGTTCTGTGGACGGCTGCATCCTCCTCAGGTAAGGAATTATGAAAAACAACGAGATATTCATAGTATGTTGTTGTCTCGGAAGAATAGCCATTGCTCCTATAATGGAGTGATGACTAATGGGGATCCTATTAAATAAACAAATACACAAAAAAACAATTTAAACTCACCAGTTTGAATAGAGAGAAAGTAATTTATTGGTAGAATGACCTTAAAAATATGGAAAACTGACTTTGGAATCTTATTCTTAATTTATTCTGTATGGACAATGCAAGTTGAACAAAGCACTGCAAAACATTACAATAAAGCTCTCATCAGCCTCATTGTACAGGCTCTGTAACTCTTTTAAGATATCTCTTTTCTTCTTGAGAAAACAACATAAATTCACATCTTCAGTTTTGCAAAATTCTACAATCAAAAAGGAAAACACCTAGTAATTTGCACAAATTATAGGGGTGGGGAAAAAAAATCAATTTACATAAGCATTGTCATTTTTTTGTTTTACAATTTTTAAGTCGATTTTTTTTTTGTTTCAAAAATAGTTTTTTTAAAAAAAAATAAATGCTTAATTTTCAGCTGGTTCAAATATATTGGTGACAATCACAATTTAAATTGAATCGGCACCCAAAAAAATCATAAAAGAATCGAATCGGGGGGGAAAAGAAAAGAATCGAATCATGTCGTCACAGCCCTAACAAATAACAGTGCCTACTTCCACATCCTGCGCCCTAATAGCAACCAGTGTGAAATCTAAAGATGCAGTTGCTGAATGGCTACTGATTATTAATGCTGCAGAAGTAATGTTTAGTGCATAATACTTAAATCTGCCATTAGTGGAACTGACCATGTGAACTCTGTGTGATTCATCCAACAGTGAATGATGCTGTGAAGGTACGTATGGAGGGCGGGGTGCTGGATGAGTGTGAGGCAAATGCAGACGTTGTTCTGAGTGATACCATGGACCAGTACAGGACTTTCCAGATGTGTGAGCGTCTGCTGTACAGTCCATCCAAACTAGCCAACCAGTTACTCTTCCAGATCACACCTCATCGGCAAGCCATCCTCATAGAGAGGTGATGTTTTAGTTTTTTCCATGCTCTATGAATGTTTCTGCCTCCTTTTAGACCCTACTCTCTTATTTAAGATTTAAAGCAGAATCTGTCATTTTTCAGTCCTTCTACTTTTTTAACTACATTAAATATGAACTTACTGTGTTTCCATGTTTAGATATTATGCCTTTGATGATGGATTTGTGCGCGAGGTATTGGGAAAGAAACTATCCAAAGGAACAAAGAAAGACTTGGATGATATCAGTGCCAAGACAGGTGTGACACTGAAAAGCTGCAGACGACAGGTAAGAACAAATCTTTAGAGTGATAAATGTAGATCACTGTGGTCCTTACAATTTTTATCTTGGCTCTACAGTATTCATTAAAAAAAAAACTCACCATACTGCAATTTAATGTTTGGTCTGTGATGGCTTTAACATTTCAACAAGCTGATTTTCCTGCAGTGGGTACATTTTATTAGTAGCAGTAGGATTGGTGCAAAGCAGATAGTTGTGCATGTTATGCCCAAGTCACATTGTTGTAATTAAGAAAATCTCATGCATCATGTGTTTGCATTTCAGTTTGATAACTTCAAACGTGTTTTCAAAGTTGTGGAAGAGCTAAAGGGACCCCTGGTGGAGAACATACGGCAGCATTTTCTTCTCTCTGACAAGCTTGGAAGGTAATCTGTGAGGGGAGGAGAGTTCAAATTTCCTGCCTTGGGTAAATGTTTTTTTTAAAACAAACAACCAAAAAAAATGAGTTTTATAACCTCATCAGCATTTTCTTTTTGTGATGTATTACTTTATCTTTTGTCTTAAATTTCTTTTTTTTTTTTACTACATCAAAACAGACAGTATTTAGGTTACCTAAATCCATGGAAACAACTAATTGATTATCTTGTCCTATTTTGTAATCTACTTCTCCTCTGCTTGTTTCAGGGATTATGCTGCCATTGTTTTCTTTGCCAATAACCGTTTTGAAACGGGGAAAAGAAAGCTACAGTATCTCACTTTCCAGGATTTTGCTTTCTGTGCGGGGCAGCTTATCAACAACTGGACGGTTGGAGCCATTGGCAAGTTTCTGTTGTTTTCTTTGGCCATTTGGCTGACATAAGCTATGAGAGGAACATATACCATTTATAAAAGATATGCTGTAGATTAACCAAGTGTCTTGATTGGTCTTGGCTTAAGGTTTACACAGCAGTAAAACAGAAGGGGTCCATCCAAGAAAAACACAATGTAAGATTAACACTTCAAACTGTAGCAGAATTTAGTGCTTTAAAATGCTTCGAGTGCCTTGAAAGGCACTATTTAAATTTAATCCATTATTATTATTATTATTATTATTATTATTATTAAAGTGAATGTCTTAGTTGAGAATTGAGTATCTGTATAAAGAAAAATATTGGAGCAGTACTTTGTCAATGAGGCTTATTGACCACCAGAGGGTCCTGCAGGTTATACAGCAATGTACCTCCTTCATTAGAACAATATTTGGATTTTAATTATGCAAAGTGAAAATGGTATATGAAGCCAGGTGATATCTCTAATGACATAACTACAGTACTGTTGTAAATATAATATCCTTTAAATAGATTCAGCATAGTCTAACATGGGTTTTCTTTCTAGATAACATGGTGGAAGACATGGACGTTGATCTTGATAAAGAGTTTTTACAAGAGCTGAAAGAACTGAAGATTTTAATCACTGACAAAGATCTGTTGGACCAGCACAAAAGGTAACAGACACACCCTCTAAACCTGACCATTTTTGTTGATGACTGGAAAAATACTGTCTTTCTATTATGGGTTTATCCATGCACTCAAATTTAGTTTCCTACTTTTTATCTCTTCTTTCTGCTCAGTTTGGTCTGCACAGCTCTCAGAGGAAAGACAAAAGCTTTTACTGAGATGGAGGCTAACTTCAAGGTAAGAAACTTTACAGCTCCGCCAAAACAACCTGTTAACTTTTACACTTGGAGGAAATGATAGCATTTTAGCACAATTCTTCTCTTGTTGTTACAGAATCTTTCCAGAGGGCTTGTCAACATTGCCGCAAAGTTAACCAACACCAAAGACGTCAGAGATTTCTTTATTGATCTTGTAGAGAAGGTCAGTTCATCTTTTAAAGATTTTTTTCCCCAAGTTATAGTAAAGTCTCCCCATACAGCCCAGATTTTCTGATGTCTGTCCCAGCTTCAGTCTGCCTGTGAGATGATGCGATGTGACCAGTTCAGTTCCCCTCCTTTTCTTCTCCAGTTTATTGAGCCATGCCGTTCAGACCGATGGACAGCTGCCGACATGAAACTTTACCTCACTCATTACACCAACTCTGCACATATTCTCGACACATTCAAGTGAGTTATTGTGATTTTATACTGCAGAGCTTATCACGTAGAGTTATGGCACCAGTCCAGCCGGGGTTATCTACTCTCTTGGGTTGACTCATTCTAAAAATACAGTCAGGATATTGTCAAGGGCTTTGGGAAAACTAAAGAATAACCCAATAAGGGTATATACATCTGCCTTAAACGCTGCTCAAGTGTTATATGGTATGTTGAAATTCTCTAAAATTGACATCTCTGCTCTGCCAGTGGGTGTCTCCCCATCTCTCCCATGATTTCCTAAACTGTAGTTACCTTGTTTCTCATGCAAACTCTCAGGAATGTTGTTAAGGGTTTATACAGCCTTGCACCACTACAGCTTAACAAAGAGATATTCATAAAAAGAGGCAAAGACCCCCTATGAACATACAGAGGGGAAAACGATTGCCTCATTTACTCTCTTCACCCAGATTTCACAATTTCAGTATTTCGTAAGCATTTCTATGCGTTATTTACTCACTGTTTACTTTCTCTCTGTCTCTCTTCTCCCCTCAGACATCAGGTTGTGTGGGACAGATACATGGGCGTCGTCAAAAGCTGTATCTTCAAAATGTATCACGACTGAGGCGTGTTTCTTGGCGGCCTGTCGCCCCCCCCTTTTGGGTTTCCCCCCCAACCATTTTACTAAAGTCATTTTCTCCTCCTTCTCTGTTTGTTTCATTAACGATGATCATTTATACTGAAGTGTTATTGTTGCTTGTTCGCTCCACAAATGTCTTCGCAGCATCTGTAAATTTGGTTTATAAATAAAGTGAACAAATTTACATCAGAATGTCATTCTGTTTTACATTACCATTAAACATGTCTGTGTTTTATGTTAGTATTTTATCTGCTGTGTTATACGGAGGAGATGTTCTCATCAACCTATCCCAGAAACACGATTTATGATCTTGTGGGTGTTGGGTGGAGATAAGGGACCAAAAGAAAAAAGGAGATTTGAATCATGCGAAAGTGATATTGCCAGATTTACAAACCCGTTGCAGCAAGAGTGCGTGCCCAGCACTGAGTATAAACTGTTTGAGATAGTAAATAGGATCAGCACATCACATGTGTGATGAACCCAGACTCCAGCCAATGTGTGGGATGTCTGTGTGTGGTCATGAGGGACCAACCAGGCGGGGCACAGTTGGTCTAACCAGGGGGCTGTCAGTGTAATTTTTAACAACAACCCCCTGTAATGACAGCTGCCATCTCTGCCAGCACACAGACATACAAGACAGATAAACAAGCTGAGGTGAAGAACAACTTTTTAAATGAACACAATGAAGGTTTATTTTAAGAAAAGAAAAAAAAAATGAAGAGATTTAATAATTCTCCAGTAAATGTTGGATGTTTGACTATAAATTTTAATTAAGAGCTTTAATTTGAATGGTTATAGAAGAGAAATCTGCAATTCTGCAAAAATGGTTTATTAAAACAAAGATGACCTCACAGTTTGACTTTAAGTTGACTAAGACGTCGTAAGTTAAGCAACATCCTGACTAGTTTGCAACATAATTTAATTATTTTGCAAGAAAGTATTCAAGCCGGAAATTATTCTTAGCCCAGAAATGTATTAGTCACGTACAAACAGAAAAGCAAAGCTGACAGTCGTTTATTTTCTATATTTTACCCCTGAAAGCTCCACTTGTTTATTCTGCAAAATAAGCTGAGACATTTTCCAAGTAGGTCTCCACACAGTCACTCTCTTCCACTCTCTAATTTTTGTCCACATTCCATTAACTTCTTTCTCTCTGGCTATAAATATCCTGCATGTCAGATTGGACGAGAGCAAGGGCTGAAGTTGCTTTATGGGGGGGAAAAAAGGAAAAGATGGGGGAGGTAAGTATAGATAGATGGGGGGTAAGCGGGGAAAAAGGAGGGAGGAAAGGGTGGGAGAGCTTGGGGCTTTTGCGGGGGTTTAGTTTAAATGAAACCAGGTGTGTTGTGGGACCAGTGTAGGGTGGGAGGTGGAGAGGCGGGGGCCACTGGGAAAGAAGATGGGGGGCATGTGTGTGTGAATCTGAGCTTTTGTTCATGCGTTTTGGACAGATTTGGTATTTGGGCCACAGACCAGGAATTTGCATCCTGGGGGGTCAGGGAGAGGGGGTTTGGAGAGTGGCAGTGCAGGGGGCCAGAGGGGGGGGTGAGAAATGGGCTGTCCCTCTCTCCTTTCTTTCTCCCTCCCTCGTCTCGTCTCTCCCTCCCTTTCCATGTGTTCATCTGCTCCAGCTGTCGGTCTCCCCACTCACTCTCTCAGGGTCATACAGGCAGCAGTTTAAGGGACCAGGTTGGAACGCCAACTCATCCGGGACGACCACAGCCAGCAGACGGACGCATCAGTCAGAGGGAGACTTACAGACCGAGGACCCAGTTGAAAAGACTCATCTGTGAGTTTTTCTCTGTTTCATTAATGTCTCATGCATTTATCAGAGTAAAGTCATGTCAAACAGAGAGCCGGAGGATAACTTAGGAATTTAAGAGCCTTTTAGGGAGTCAGAATGGAGGTGAGACGTACCTCTTATCCAGTTTTCTGGTACAGGCTGTACACGTCACAGTTGCACCACTGCCATGCTGTCTGCTCCGCTCTCCCAGCTACAGTTGGCTTGGCTCTGTAGTTTGCTTCTACGCTCTGGCTGTAACAGTTAGACAGGAAGACGAGTAGTGAGTCACAGGGTACGTATTATGGTGCTGCCTATTGCAAAATTATTTAACCTAATCTCATTGTATAACTTTAAAAATCAGTTTCACAATCTCAGTTTAGTCATTACATGGGACAACCGAAAGCAGTATAGTTTGGGGGGAGTCAAATTTCTAAAAGACAAGCAGGTGACAGCACATCTCTTAACTATGCCTCAGTGCTGTTTGACCTTGAACTTATGTCAGTGTTTAAACAACATTCTGTATGTTGACAAGAGACAGGTCCACGTTAGTGTCATGACTCAAATGGGATCGAAAGGGAACAGAAATGATATTCCCATGAGAGCAGTTCATTTTACGCCGCATTGACAGAAAACCCTCTTACATCCACTCCTTACAAAGCAGCATCACCACTGGGAACACAGACCAGCTTAGGGGAACATTTGGTGCAAAGTGTGAATTTCTCTGTCAGGCCAACGCCATCCATCATTAGGAAGGATATATATGAGACAGAGCACCCCTGGTTGTGGTTTTGTAGTTATAACAGAGTTCAGCCGGGGCGCAACGGGCCACCATGTTCTCCGGCTTCTCCACGCACAGCCGAGCGCAGCCACAGAAAGCGTGTATGCTCTAATAACAAATGACCATCCTGCAGTTTACGCTCCCCCTGTGTGTGTGTGTGTGTGTGTATGTGTGGTCTAGCTGTGTGTTTTTTCTGGTTGTCTATGTGGTCACTTTTATAAGCTGTCTCACATTTTGCTTGTTAAATTGGTCTGTTAGATTCTAGTGGCCCAGCCAAGCTCCAAATATTAAAACGAGCTGATTATGATTGTTTATACTATTAAGATTATTATCTATAAAACAAGAGTATTTAGCCTGTGATACAAACCTGTCCTGCTTCTGTGGTCCCTAAAGGATAATGTGACTGCAGGTTGGAGTGTTATTTAGAGGTTACAACACAGGCTGCAGCTCATGATCATGTTAGGCATCCACTAATCTAATTTTTGTTTGCTAATTTAATCCCTCACAAGTTCCCGGAGCCAAAAATTGATAAAATAAAATAATTTGATTTACTTACATATTAAGAAGAGAGAAAAATTCCTGTAGTTCCTAAGCTCCTAGCACTCTGTTTGAAAAATAAAAAATCATGAATGAAAATACTTTCTGATTAATTATCTGCTTAATATAACTGCTTCAGCTCTAGTAAACCTGCGTTTTTCAGTGTTTGTGGTGGTTTGCATTCAGACAGCAAAGTCCTGGGTCAGACCCACATCCTCTGACATCCTCCTACGCACCCTGTGGAGAGATGGGAGTTTAGGGGAGCGGTGGCTGGAGGTTTGGCACCAGCTGTCCTCTTATTTGAACCATGGGGGGTTTCCCAGAACCTGATACTCTGGGAACCACTGCAATGGCAGGGCATCCCAGCTGAGAACTGCCCACATCCTCGCCACAGGCATTCCAGAGGTCCACCGCCACTTGATCTCCAGTGGCAGTAGGGCAACACCCATGCATCCCCGCTGTCCAGTCAGTAGCCAGTGAGTGAGTGGACCCCAGACTGATGGTCAGTTTGTTTTTAGGGTGGTTTTGGTTCGCATTCTTGCTGGTTGTAAGTGGCTCCTGGGCCAATTCAGAGAGGTCACGTACTGTGGTTGCAAGATGGTATGTTTTAAAGTGTGTGCTTACACTGTCTTAGCTTGGTTTCTTTTCACAATGCAAAAGGTCTGTGATGTCATCCAGAAAGTATTTGAGGGTGTCCGAGTCACCCTGTGGCCTTCTGTTTGTCTAAACTCCAAATGCAACAATAAGCAGTCCCTGCAAACGTGGCCACTGGAGTCTAAATGAGATCGTGACTCTCTGCATGTAGACAGACAGTGATTATAACCTTCTTGTCATGCACTGCTTTCTAGAGCTCACTCGCTTTGTAAACAGCATTTACTTGGAATCTTTTCATGACTTGACCTGTTTGTTTTTTTCTTTTATTTAATTTTTTCATGCATCTTTGGCTTGTCAAGGTTATAATGTATGATTTGTTTATTTTTAGAATGAGTTTGATTAAAAAAAAAAAAACAACCCATAGCTTTGGTTCAGGAACTTTAACTGAGGGATGCTCCTGGTGGAGTGTGCTGATCCATTAGAATACTAAACAAACATAACACAATATAAATCCTCTTAGAATACAAAACACCTGACAGTGTTGTAGATATGATCAATGGTGGAAGAAATACTCAGAACCATTACGAAACTAGAAAAACCACAATGTAATAATCCATTTGAGGTAAAAGTCATGCATTCAAGTGTGTGAATGAATGTAGAATGAATGTGTTTTCACTACAAATGTAAGCATGCAGGACCATTATAAGTTCTTCCTTCTTGTTTCAGTGCAAAAACTAAGCTTTCAAACCCAAGAAGGGATGTAAAACTAGATTAACCGGAGCAAAAACAATGGTATTTGTCTGGTTACAAAGAATATATTTAAGAATGACACAACGACAAAGAAAGCTTTTTCATTTTTTGGTATTTTAAGTTCAAGCCGTAACTTATAAAAAAACCAGTAATGAAATCTCAGTAATGAATTAGAATATCTTATTACGATAATTGGAAACCAGAGGTCTTGATTCATGCGAAATGTTCCTCCATAAAACTGTCTTGAGAAAAAGAAAAACATGTATGTTATTTAGATATTAAATCTCACTTAGATTTCAGCTTTTGCTGTGTTGTGTGTAGAATTTAGAAAGATACCTTCAGGGTACATTTATTTACCTCTAAAATGTAGTGGAGAATTCAGTATCATAAACAGGAAGTACTTGAGCTCGATTATTTTCCATTGCTGACAAAGACAGAGGCCTTCTTCTACAAAGAGACTCAACATAAAAGAAGGTTGCTTGTCACAGTGAAATATCAACTTCAGGCTTTGAAAGTGAAGCAGCTGAGCAGGAGAAACTGCTGTGAAACATGTTAGAAATGGTCAGGATTGATGTCTCCGCTCTGATCAATGGCAGACTGTCATTCCAGCGACTGCCAGTATGCAAACAGAGAGCTTTCTGTAAGCAGCTAATATGAAAGTATTTCTATGATATTGACTTGGTTATTTTGAGGTGAAAGTTGGAGTATGTCACAGTGTTTATATTTTGACCTGGCAAAGAGATTCATTCCATTCATCATTGCTGCAATTAAGGAGGGACTGTCCACAAAGCTGTTTGTGTCCCTTATTCTTAAAAACCGACTTCAGTGCTTTTTACTTTAAGTTGTCTTTGACACTGAATTGGACGGTTTTTAATTTTGTCTTTCTGTGTCCCCCATTCTCTCTGTCTCACTCTCTGAAATACAGATACCACTTACTGACTGCTCTGTACGTCACAGAGCCTCGACTACAACGGACTGTTACCTGCCTGATAGTCGTGTGTGTGTGTGTGTGTTTGTGTGTGTGTTTTACATGTGTTTCTGCTTGATTATACATCAGTTAGTGCATTAGTATGCGGGGTGCTTGTGTGTCTGTCTTGTGTGTGTGCATATGTGTGTCTGTGCTCCTCCGCAGTGTGATTTCACAGTCACATAGAGAAACTGACACCTACACGGTAAGGATGGATGAATCTCTCTCCCTCTTTTCCTTTCCTCTCTTTCCTTTTTACTTGCATCTTCTTCTTTTAGTCTTCCTTCCCACCGACTATAGCTTGGGAAAGTGCGGGGACCTCAGTCAAAATCTCTGCTACTGCAAAAAGCTAGGTGAATGCAAATTGATACCCAAAAGGTTCTAAGTGAAGGAAAGGCAAGGGAAGGTGAGATTATTTGTGTAGCACATGTCATGTGCAAGAAGTGCTTCACATAGAAAATGAAAAGTATTACAGCGCATTGCGCAGAAGAAACATTAAAATGTACATTAAAAACTAACTTGGGGAAAAAAAGCATTAAACTTTACTTTGAACATTTTAAGTTAGGTTAGTGAATTATTTTTAAGTTTTATCACATTTTAGAGTGACAAAAGGAAAAGAGCATCATACAAGAGTGAGATTTTAGTTCTCAAGTAACTTTCACCAAAGTTGCAAACTTTAGTTATCTTGTTAGAACTTGTTGACTCATTGTGAGGAGAGGCCAAATTTCAAAGCTTTATAAATATTCTGACTCCTAAAACCTCATCCCAGCATCCCAATTAAAATACCTCAAGCCTATAAAGCAAGAGAAGAATAAGAAGGCATTAAAGTATTTTTAAGAGCTGTTTTCTCGCTTTGTAATGTAATTAAGAAATGGCAGTTAACAGGAACAATGGGGGTCAAAGATGAGGTCTGGAGGATTAAGAAAACTTTCAGAGAAAATCTCTTTGTAATATTGTTAAATGGATTAATCCGAAATTCTATTTGACTGCAGGAGACCTTTGGTAAGATTTAGCAGACTCTCAAATGGTGGGGTGTTGTTCTACTGTGCAGCCACACCTGCACAATTACAACCTTCGTGGAAAAATCATTAGCAGCTGTGGACAGATGAACGTAAAAGTTTAAGCTTTAGGTGGCTCTGAGCAGAAGAATGCAGAAAGAAACACTTTGTTTTTTAAGTCCATATTGCTCATGCTTTTGGCTTGTGTTAGTAGTACAGGGAATATTTGACTGGTAGAGAGAAGTGTGGATTCTGTGAAATGCCAACAAATTCAAAGTCACATTCTCTGGAGAAACAAAATAACATTTTTTGAAGATGTCAAAAATGCTCCTTTATTGTAATGATCCACAAACTCACCCCAAAACTCTAATATCCTAGAGCACAAGGTGCAAGCTGAAGGTTTTTCTGTGCATATAATAGTCCTTCATACAAAATATCAAAGAACATCTTTGGGCAGATATTTAATGAAGAGTGCATATAAGATGACCCAATGATCTCACAGTGCTAGAAGACTTTTGTTGGAAAGATTACATTCCCCCCCCCCCCCCCCCCCCCCCCCACCCCCCCCCCCAAGATAAGAACAGAAAATTCTTTGCTGACTGTAGAAAACTTCCAAAATGTCATTCTTGCCAAAGAAAGTGCCCAAAATTTTTGCTTCATGTCCCCCTTTTTTTTCTTGATCTTACATAGGTGTGTATAGATTTAAATAAAACAACTAAAGACAAAAACGTGATATGTTGAATATTCTAGAATATGAACAAAATGTGTTGTTTACCACTTTAGACCTCGTACAAATCAGGTGTTGTACTTGTTTTGCCATTCACAGTCCAAGTACATTTAACCAGGGGTGTCCAAACATTTGCATTCCACTGTCAGCTTATCCTGCTCTTTTCGCTCTTTTTTTTAATCCACAAATCACCTGTCATTGTTTTATTCACTAGTCCACATAAATGTTTCTTTCTTCATACTTTGTAGTGGTCATTGAATGATAATTATACATTTTCCAAACAGTACTTGAAGAAATTACATTGAGCTTTGGGGTTAGCTCAGCACTGTAACGTGAACACAGAAGAAACAATTTTCTCCATCCTTTGCTTAATTTTTTTATGTTCCACTTCTGGAGATTTTTTGCATTATGAATATATTATGCAACACCTTGGCTCAGAGGGTCTGTTCACATCTTTTTTTTGCATAATTTCTCTCTCTCTCTGCTCCTTTTTGTAGGAATGCACAGATGGGTATCATTGGGACCCTCTCACTGAGCACTGCAAAGGTAAAGCTCTTTTACAAGCCATCTCTAAACCCTTTTCAATCAACTTCTAATAAATACCCACTTTTATTAAATATCTGTTTATGCATCTCTCGTCAGACATAAATGAGTGTGAGACCATTCCAGATGCCTGCAAAGGGGAAATGAAGTGCTTCAACCACTATGGAGGCTACCTGTGCCTTCCCCGCTCTGCATCAGTCATTCCTGCACCAGAGTCCCCCATCTCACCCACCGAGGCCTTTAACCCTTGTCCTCCAGGCTATGAGCTGCATGGGACCAGCTGTGTGGGTGGGTGTCTGGTTTTTCGTCTGGGGGTTGGAGGTGGACAGGTGGCCACAGGATGAGTGATCATTAAGCATTTGTGAGTGATTGTGTAACTTTATTGTTCGCGGCCACAGATTGTGAGGGACAGGTGGCTGTAACAGGCGTTGGGACTAGAGGCAACGTGTTGGTGTAATTTGTGTGGGTGTGAGCGAGTGTATGGGAGGCAAACAGGCAGCGCAGGAATTTGGAAGATTTCACAGGAGGACAGCTGTTGCGTTTTTGGAAACAAGAAACCTACTTATGGTAGAGGACGACGAGGTGTTCATGTGGTTTGCATGAGACAGCAAGCATGACTCAACATGATATTCTCAGCTGTTGGGTGCAAGTGAGGGGAACATTGTGGCCACTGCCTCAGTCATACTGTATCTGTCAGTCATGCTGAATAATGCTGTGTTTGCTCACAATAACCACATTTTACATCCGTCTTTGTTTCGCTTCACCTACACACACAGATGTCGATGAGTGTGAGCGAGACGAGCACGACTGCCAGCCGAGCCAGCAGTGCATCAACACACCGGGTGCCTTCACCTGTCAGTGTCCTGATGGTTACCGCAAGGTTGGCACAGAGTGCATTGGTGAGATAATCTCAATTTCTGAGCTTAGAATTGGCATCCTTTGAGGCTTGTATTTAAGTGAGTCTTAATACCTTTTTGATTCTGTTTTTTTCCTGTCAGACATTGATGAGTGCAGGTACAGGTACTGCCAGCATCGCTGTGTCAATGTCCCCGGTTCCTTCTCCTGTCAGTGTGAACCCGGTTTTCAGCTGGCGGGCAACAACCGATCTTGCGTTGGTGAGATTAATAATCTTTGAACCTAGTTAAATAAATGTAACTTTATTCAAAACTCCACTACAAGTAAACTAATGCAGACTATGCATCTTGCCTATCTGTCCCACCGTTCTTTTATTGTTCCTCTTCATTTCCTGTCAGAAGCTAATTTGATATTGTAGCTAATTTCAAATAGTTTATGTAACATTTATATTAAGTTACATCTGTGCAAATATGTATATTGTATTTGCTAACTAGGGTTGCAATTGGCATATTCAAAAGGAAAAAGTTTTTAGGCAAAAACATTTTTTGTTCTTATTACAGCACTCTTAGTGTTCTGATTCAACACATTTTTATTTGCTTTTCCAAACTACTGAAACTGTCCCTCCTATCTTAGATAAGACGCACAGCTGCATCTTCTATCCACTGTTTTGTTGCAGCCCACAGCTGCGATTTACTCTCTCTGTCAGATTAAATGTTCAAGATTTTTTGAAATTCTGGGTGGAGAAGAGAGGAGAAAAGATGCACATGATGAGGAAATGAAAAGAGCCTCATGTACCCAGTTTGGGTTTTATAGACTGAAAAATAGTTTAGATAAGACCTAATTCCTGGTTGGGCAGCTTTATAACTATTCCTAATTGTCTAATAGATGAACACTTTTTTATTAGAAAAATACAACAAAAAACAACCCAAAAAAAAAAGCACAAATATATTTAATAATGTTTGTGGGATTTCTGTGCCAATTTTGGTAAATATTGGAAAACATTGGCTTATTAAAAATGTTTCATGAAATACAATATGCTGGAAATGGAAGTATTATGATGATTTAACCAGTTAATTGAATGGTATCCCATTTATGGAATATGTTTATATTAAAAAAGAAACATAATAGATATTTGCATTAATCCACCTGAAATGTTATTTTCTGGTGCTGCTGCAGTGACAGTGGTGCAGACGCTAAAGTTGAATGCATTCTTGCTTTGCCCACGTGCAACCTCTGCACCAAAGTTCATATAAATTCTCAGCTATGGAGAAAAAACACAGAAAAGTACAGATACCTGATAACTAAATCTTAACTGTTATTAGAAATCTGTACTTTTTACTCTTACAAAGGTCTTACACAGGTTTTATTAGGTGCCTAACAAAAATAAGTTACCTTAAAAAATCTTAAACATTAACATGTGGATCATTAAATACATCAGATGGAATATTTAATAGTATTTTACAGTTCAGTGCAGTTTGTGAAGTCATCTCTTTCCAACAGAAGCTGTCTCATTTTCTTAGAAAAGTGTAAACACAAGTGTTGCATGATTTGGTAGAACATTGTGTGGACCTTTTCATCAGTGGCAACAAGCTGACTTACAAAAAAACATGTTTCAGAGACTTCTGTGCAGTGAAATTTATTTACTCTCCTTTCAGATGTGAATGAATGTGATATGGGTGCCCCCTGCTCTCAGAGGTGTTACAACACATATGGCACTTTTCTATGTCGCTGTGATCAGGGCTATGAGCTTGGGCCAGATGGCTTTACTTGTAATGGTAAGAGACCCACTATGTCAATTAAGAATCAATTTGTGATTCTCTGTTTTCTGTTCCATTTTGCTCTTAATTATGGAGAACTCGTAAGACCTGAACTTGTCCTTGTCAGACATTGATGAGTGCAGCTACTCCAATTACTTGTGCCAGTTCCAGTGTGTCAATGAACCTGGGAAGTTCTCCTGTGAGTGCCCAGAAGGATACAAGCTGCATGGCACCAGAATGTGCCAGGGTAAGCGCGCCGACCTCCATTTCCTCTGAAATGAACACCTTCCCTTTTATGCTCTCAGAATCACGAATGCTGCGCTGAGTCTAAACTCATTCATTCTCTGGCAGCAGCTCTATTCCTGTCTCGTCCTGCTCAGTCAAAAATCATCAGCTGTTTGTCCTCTGCAGATATAAACGAATGTGAAACAGGTGAACATCAATGCACTGAGACACAGACTTGTGTGAATATCCATGGACGATACCAATGTGTGGACAACGACCGCTGCCAAGACCCTTACGTACAAGTGGCTGACAAGTGAGTGACAACTCATAAAGGCTGGTGTGTGTTCGTGCGCAAACACACTTCCACACACCTTGTCCTAATTACTCAAATATGTGTTTGCCCTCAGCTCAGAGTATAATCAGGCCCTGTGCTGAGTATGGCTCAGACTACAAAATTACCCCACTTACTTTTTCCACATATGAGTCCAATGCTACAAGGTTTTCTTTTGAACACGTTCCAGTGCAATAAGAAAACTATTACTGCAGTGAACAAGCTGTAACAGGTGTAGGTCACTGTTAACGTATCCCAGATGATTTAATACTAAGAGATGTGTGCTACAGAAACTCAAGAAAGGCTACTGTTCAGTGTTGGTTCAGATGGTAAGAGATTTTCTCCTCTCTGTCATATTACTCCCTCTGCTGGCAGACTTATGAACTGCTGTCATTGTGATAAATAACCCTTCTTATTTGACTCAAGATTGAACTCACTCCTGTTTACTGCTCTCTGTCTGCTACCAGCCGCTGTGTGTGTCCCGTTAGCAACCCTGCCTGTCGAGATCTGCCTTTCTCCGTGGTCCACCGCTACATGAGCATCACCTCGGAGCGCTCTGTCCCCTCTGACATCTTCCAGATTCAGGCCACCAGCGTCTCTGCTGGTGCTTATAACACCTTCCGCATTCGCTCCGGGGACGAGAATGGAGATTTTTACATCAGGGTGAGAACCATTAGAGGGCGTGGACGGGAGTGGGATGGAGCAGTGATCTGGTTCAGCTCAGCGTCTGCTGACAGAACCTGTAATCACAGCAAAGTCTATAAAGCTAATAGTGCAGTGACTGTATCCACCAGTTCAGTTTGATCCTAGATATAACTATGAGTAAGATTGAGTCATTTTAAATGACGAACAGTCGGCAGGAGGCATCTACTTTCTACCTGTTTTTATTCAGAATTTCTTCAAAATCATCATGTGACATCTATGTTTTACTGTCTCATGATGATCTGGGTGCTGTTTTAGTCTTTTTAGTTTAGTAACATTTGTGTGGTATTTATTCATTTTACATTAAAATGTTTTAAATTAAAGAACTTTAAATGAATTAGTAGTTCCTTTCCATACAGTCAGGGGATCAGTGTCTGTACAAGCAGAGATATCCTGACTGGATCAAGCTTCAAAAGCATTGGATCCCATGATGCAACTCTGCAGTAGACCTTCCCAGTCTCATTAATACCAGTCTATCCAATTAGTAATGCAGAGCCTTGAGTTCAGTCCAAGATACCAGTGATAAAAACTCCACCAGAATTACATGAGACATAAATGTAAAAATAATGATTTCTGTTACTGTGAATTGATGGCAGGCAGAAGATAAGATAATCTCCAAAGGGTTTAAAGCTAAACATGAAATATTCATTGAAACTTTTTAAGGAGTCCACAAAAGAGAGAAGTTATTTCTCCACCTTTCTTGGCCTACCTGGAGTCCAGTTTGTCTCTTGTCTCTTTTCCAAGAGTGTCTTGGCAAAGATATGCAACACGTCAGGTCCGCAGCAATGATCAGAACATACACCTAACACAAGATAATAATTACATCTCACGAATACAAAGTATGAAACATCATAAGTTAAAATATCATGAGCTTAAGGCTTAAAAACTTCCAAAAATGGAATCACTGCAGTCATTGCAGGCCAAAGTTGTTAATCTCAACATTTACAGACAGATGATTTGCTTCCCTTACGTCTAAAATTAGTTTGAGTAAGTCAAAATACTTGTGAAGACAAACCTTCACAACCTGAACAGAGATACAATTCGTAATAGCTCTAAAATTTTCATTTTGTCTTCTTATCTTAATACAATCTTTTTTCCTCTATTCAGACAATTTGTAGATGTTGTAACCTACCTTTGACAGCCGAAACATGTCAAAGGTATGTTACAACTTCTACAAATTGTCTGAATAGAGAAAAAAGATTGTATAGGGATAAAATTCTTTTGACTGGATGGTATGTGTCAGCAAGAAAAGCAACAGAGTAAGTACAAAAAGTGACAATGGTTGAAATCCATTCAGATATATTGTGACTGTAAATGTAACATTTGCTGTTTATAGCTTTGTTACCTTTACTTAAACAGTGTGCTCAGCAATATTTTTTCATCTTTTGCAGCAAATCAATAACATCAGTGCCATGCTGGTGCTGGCCCGGGCTGTGTCAGGACCCAGAGAGTACACGCTGGACCTGGAGATGGTCTCTGTTAACCCTCTGCTCAGCTACCAGGGCAACTACCAGACCAGCTCCGCCCTCAGACTCTCCATCTATGTTGGGCCATATTCCTTTTAAAGAAGAAGAAGAAGAAGAAGAAGAAGAATGGAGGGACACAAATGCAAAAACAAGCTGTAAAACAGAAGTGGTCAATGCAGTTCAACCAGTCACTGTGATGTTATGTTATTAGCTTTTGTACTTAGTCATCCAAAGAAAGTGACACTCTTCTGTCAGTCTATATTACCTGTAAGAATATACATGCAGTTCAGTGTGCAAATACATCGTAGCAGCAGTGTCACACCGATAAGTAGCAGCTTTAATTAGTCCAATCAAACATGTTCCCGTGTTTTCTCTGAACCATTTCTCTGTTATGTTTATTTTGTGTTTTACACCTGCCTGACAGCATTGTTCTTTGGTCAGACTGTATGAGATAGATTTTACTCTTAAGGGTGATCATAAATCTGTGTGGCATATTCTGCTTTCAGGTGGAGCGATCCATGCCCCTTGTCTCCAGATTTATCATTTTTCACCAGTTTACATCCTTATTTCAGTTCTATTAGTCACTTTATTGTTGTCAGCCCACTTTCTTGTCGACATGCATGAATCAGCAACCACTCACTCAAGACCTCAGCACCCATGCTCCTCATTCACCCTCAACTGTTCACTCCCATGTTTGTGCTCCATCTGCCATTTCTAAGTTTGTCACATTTTGCTGTACTTTTCATTTTTGAAAGCTCTGAACCCAAATAAAACAGTATACCTTTTCATCTGTGTAAATACAGTTTTTTGTTTTTTTCATAAACAACCCGAAACCTAAACATCAATCCTGTTGGCACTGCTAATATTTTTGGCGATTTTTTTAAAAATGAGTTTATGAGCTCGACTAGTAACTGCTGGGATAGGCTCCAGCTCCCCTGTGATGCTGAACTGGAATAAGCGAAATAGAAAATGGATGGATGGAGTTTAGGAGCAGAGAATTTATTGGTAATGATTTGATGCTTTTTTTCTATTGTCAGCCCTAATAAATAGAATATTTTGACTTTAAATTATGTATTGCGATGAGACCATCAGCTGATATACAAAATTACTAAAAAGTCCACAGTCCATCAAGTGTGTAGCAGAAACTATGATGAAAATGAAAAACATGAAGGCCATGTCTCGAGCCAGTGTTTGGATTGTATTTCATGAAAGACGACCTGAGACCTGTGCTAAAATGCAAGTTCAGGATTCCCAGGATATCTTTGTTATAAATGACTTTACAAATAAATACGCCACAGTTTATGTGTTTGGAATCAGCTCAGTGAGTCAACCTGTGGTTTTCAGTGCTTTCATTTGACAACCAGTCACTCTCATTTTTTTGTGAGAAGAGTAAACTATAAATTAATCAAACAAGAATGTAGAATTTAAATCTATTTTTATATCAACAATGCAAGAAGCCACTCCCTGACAAAAAAAGACAAAATACATTAAAAATCTTCTGAATATAATTGCCCCAATCATTAAAGTGTGAGTAGCTCTAACTATAATGAGTTGCAGATGTATTCGTTTGGCATGCGAGACACCAGCTACGTACTGTAATGTGAGTGTAGGTGTTTACAAATTGTAACGTAATCTCAATCAAAGCAAGGCAAGGCAAGTTTATTTGTATAGCACATTTCATGTACAGGACAATTCAAGGTGCTTTACATACAAACA
>JAOXYM010000007.1:18326471-18339352 GCA_028567055.1 Leptatherina wallacei | reverse complement strand
GGTTATGTAGATCTGTGTGTCATCAGCATAGCTATGGTAACATATTTTGTTGTTATTTATAATTTGAGCGAGTGGGAAAGCAAAGAGCAAGATCCCAGACACCATCACACAGGTCTCAGCCATAACATGCCATGTTCCTTTTCCTTTCATATCAGAGAAAGAAATGTATATTTACCTGAGATACAGGTGAGAATAAGAATACGGGATGGTCTACAGGGTAATCAGGTGACACCCTCTCTAAATAGTTGGCCCACAACAGAGAATAACTCAACAGCATGTTCAAACATATTAAAACCACCTTGTTTTTACCTCTACCCACACATTTAACACAAGCCTGCCAAGCAAAGATATGTAGAGCTTCATCATCCTTTGGATTTCTGTTGAGTAACACCAATAGATGCAGCCTGTCTCTAAGCTGAGCGGTGGATTAGCTACATATAATATTTCCCCACTATTTGTTTCTCATCTTCATCTGTTAATGTTTGAGGAAGAGTCAGATTTAATCTCACTATCCTTTAATTAGTAAGAAAAAACAGCAGAGAGTTGCAGCTGAAAGTGAGCAAAGCTTCACCTTTTCTGCTCTGTTGTTATTGTCACAGCATCTCACTGATTCCCTGGCCCACAAAAAACTGAGAAGGTAGAAAATACAGAGAGAGAGAGAGAGAGAGAGAGAGAGAGAGAGAGAGAAAGAGGGAGAGTGAGGGGGAAGCCCTTATTTCACAGTCCACTGCTGTTTTCTCCGCCCAGTCCTACACACAAACACACCACACACCCCTCCCATCTGTTCTCCCATTTGGGGGGGATGACTCACAGCCCCGTTTTATGTAATTGGATCAGACAGCTTTTAGCCACCAGGGGGCAGTAGACCCTGCAGATCTCCTCTGCAGTAGGGCAGCAGTCCAGGAATAGCAGAAGCCTGAGGTGAATGTGGTGGTTTCATAACCTAATTGACTACTGAGCCTACATTTTCTTCCATTTTCCACAAACTCATATACCTGTAGGAGGAAAAACTGATGGCAACTTTGTCTACTTTTCAAGTTATGTACAAGGCAACAAAGCTCCAAGCCATGAAATACAATATGCTCTGCTGCAGATTTTTTTTTTTTACAACCTAATTTGACAGCTGGTGATGGTGGAGAACAAAGATGACAGAGCCCAGTGATGGTTTTTAAAGAATGCAGTTTGGTAGGAGGTGTGTGTGTGTGTGTGTTGTATTAAGAGAAAGTGCCTCTTTCATTTTCTGCTGGTATTTAGATGGGGGGAAAAAACCTGACTAAAGCAGAATGACATGGTCACGGTTGACTTCCTCTACAGGATTGAGGTTCAAGGGTTCAGACAGCCTATGGGTGTCACCTGTAAAATTTTGTTGAGTGACACACAAATCTGTGGCAACAAAACATGAGATGAATACAAAAAAGACACAGGATGACTGGAAATGGACGCAAAAGAAACACATGGGGTGCAAACATGATTACAAAGATATACACAAGACCCAACAGAAATGAAAAAGGACAACAACAAAAAGAAACTATGCTAAACAAGTAAAATATACATAAAAGACATGAAACATCCAGAAAGATAAAAAAAAACAAGCTAAATAAACAAAAACCTTGTGATTGTTGGAGTTTGGACATTGTGTTCCTGTAGGAAAGGTGGATAGACATTTATATGTTCCAACTCAGGTATTCTGCACCTTATAATCTATGTGGATGCTGAAGTTACTACAGCATCCACATGTAGTATCTCAGAAGGCCCACTGGAGTGTGTGTGTGTATCGTTGTATGTGATATTAATAATCAAATACAGCACTTATAACGTGTGTTTAGGTTGGTTTGTGTTTGCACTCAGTGTTCATATGGTTGTTAGTGTGTTTAAATGTGTGTGTGTGTGTGTGTAGGCAAGTTGTGTGTGTGCAGGGTGTGGGTGTTTACATAGGAGAGCATTTGTTTGAAAGTGGCAGTGCCCACATAGATGAGTGGGAGGAGTGTTTGGGATGGCAAAGAGGAGAGTGTCGGAGCACCCGGGCCTCTCTTTTTTGGCACTTCGTCCGGAGTATGATCTCATTTCTGGACAAGCCGTGCCCTGTGGGATGCAAACAGAGTATCGGTGTTGGGGTTTGTGTGGGTCCGGAAGTGGAGAAACAAACACTCATGTGGGGAACAACTCCAGTTCAATGTAACAAACATAGTGGACAGAAAATACACCTTTCTATATTTTACAAACATGTTCTGTCCCTCACTTTGATGCCTGTAGCCATGATGAGAAGCAATATTTCCACCTGTGATCTTCTCCTGTTGCATTACAAACAGCTCTCCATGCCTCCCCCTCCACTACACTACAATGCAGGTATTATATTTATGAATGAAAGAGTGAGGTGGAGTGCTATTTCCCTCCACCCACAACCCAGAGGACTGCGATTAGTTCATTAATGAAAAGAGCAGGCAGTGGAATCTGTGGGACATGAAAAACAGGATGCATAATACAAGGAGAGCTGAGTGATTATAGAGTGTGGATTAGTGAGGACTTGAAGCAGGAAATGGCTCCCCTTTGGATATTTGCTTACAGTATATATTAATATATGTTAAAAGGGTGAGCGGCGGGGGAGGATGATTACAAAATATGAAATGCAAACAAATAGATAATTATAAATAGAAATATATGGTTACTGTTATATAAAAATAAAAAAGTGTGATGTAGAAACAGTATAAAACAAATGTTTTTTGCTCTCAGAAAAAAAAAAGAAAAATGAAATAGTCGCCTTGAGTCAAATGTAAATGAACATGAATGGGTAAAAGCTGAAATGTCACAGAGTTTTTTTCATCTGTTGTAAATAAATGACTGATATATTCTCTTGTTTTATGAAAAGGTACATTATGGCTGGCTGGAAATTAAGTAGAAGGCACCTGAATAATTCTCATCTGAGACTAGCTGTGTGATGAAAACCAGGCTTTTGGGATCCCCTTATTGATATTATCCATACAAGCCCAGTGATGGCAGTATCATTATGTGATGTTTATCTGGTATGAAGCTTGCCAGAGGTTCAAATTTCAGCAACTTAAATCATCCTTCCAAGAAAATTCAGGGGTGGTTTCTGGTAAACTTTGAAATTCTTGAATTGACCAAACCAGAGACTTTTGAGAGACATGAAAACATTTTTGCTTGTCATTGAGGAGAAATGTATCCATTTTAGATGAGTCTGAATTATTACATCATGTGGAATTATTAAAGAAGAAAACATGTGACTTGTTTCTGAGATGAATAAATTGGCAACATAGAAACACTTTTGACCAGTTTGACCATACAGCCCCAGAGCTATTATATAGCTAAACATTCACACCTTCATCAATGAAGACTTATTGCAGGGCTGTGTTGGACTTGGACTGCTTTTGCTTCAGCTAAGCATGGTTGACCTGAAGTTTGACCTAAAGTATTGTGAATAAATTAATCTTGCGATGAACAAGAGGTATGTAAACCAGGGGATTTGAGACGGATTAATCTCACATAATGTTTGAACGAAATGCATTACATTCAATTCACCCTTTTGCAATAGGATGAGTATCATGTTGTTTAATCCCATTTATATTTAGCTTTTTAAAACCTGGGGTTTCCCATTTGAGGGACTTTGAGAGTGTGCCAAAATCTAATTACCAGAATATTTTTTTTCATTCTTGCAATGTCATCATCTTCATTAATTTCCCCCCAGTAGCACATATACTGATATCAGCTGAAGAACAGATCCAGGCTTTAAAGGAGTAGACCATCAACTTTGCTTGTACATTTAAACATTTTTCAAAGTTACAAAAGCACCAAAAGTTCCAGGTCAAAATATTCTCCACAGAAGACACAGTTCCTGAACTGCCTAAATCAGAGCATTTCAAACAGAGGTGCTTCAAGTAGGGTGAGAAAAAATTGCGTCCCCCCTCCCTGAAAACACTAAAGTACAGTACAGTACACATAATAAACACCTGAACCTTAAATTACCATAATATATGCCCTTTAAATCTGAAGGAGGTCCAATGTTTGAATTTCTTGGTTATCTTAACACGTTTTCATTGGATTTTGTATTTGGGATTAACTTTTGTGGGTTTTTAAAAAATAAAAATCATGCCACTTGACAAAGCAGGCATGACCCCCACATATCACAAAGCAGTTTCTTTTTTGTGAAATCCTCTCTGAACTGCCATCTTGTTACACAACTGGATTCATATCTTGTTAACTAGCTTATCAGTCTTGTCCAATTACAGGTTCAATTGCTGGGTACGTTCATTAATTCGGGTCAATGTAATCTCTCATGAACACTGGGAATTTAGTGCAGGTTATCACACTGAGCAGGATATTGAGTCACATGTCAGTGATTAACAGAAGCATTATTAAATGTATGACTGTGTGCAGTTGCAAGGGATGAGCGCACATTCCACATGAGGAAGTCTATGTTGAGGATCAGGTGCAAGCAAAAACAATGAGACCACAGAACACTTGGATGTCTTTTCAAACAAACAAAACTCAGGCAGAGACGTCTTATGTGTGAGTTGCTAAGAATCTTAGAATATTAAAATCGAAGCGAGACCCAGGCCCAGCTTACTTTCACTTACTTCACTCGTTGCGTAAATGTTGTTACCAAGAGACAGCAACGTGTTGCCATGGATGTGTGGGTGTACAGCGCCAAAAGGGACTGATGCTGAAAAGACATTCAGCCCTGAGAAAAATAACAGAGAAGAAGAAGTGAAAGGTATGAGAGCGACGGGGAGCAGAAGGCTAGAGAGGAATTTTGTGAATCACAAAAACACAATTGTGAAACAGATTTTGGTTAGATGCTGAGGCACTTTTAAAAGGATCCATGTGAAAAACAGGACATGAATTCAACAGTGTAGAAAAGTTACCAAGTATATTTACCCAAGTATTTAAGAGCACTTTTCATATATCGGGGCTGTGCGTGGATTTTGATGCACCTAGTTACTTTAAAAACAACAGATATTCAGCTATCAGACTGTGATGCAGTATGACAGATTAATACAAATGATCATTTTGCACTTCTACTCAAACATGTAATACTACCACAAAAGTTTCCACTGCTTTTTAATACAGGTGCAATAATGCATAACTATCATGTTATGACAAATCATGTGATAAAATCTGTTTTCACTTCTGTAATTTTTAGAATTTTTTTTTAAGTCTCATTTAGTTTAAACATATAAATATCAGGACATAAGTCGCTGCTTTGAGCTCATGCATCTAAGAGATAGCAGTGTCTCTTGGTTGGTCTTTGGTGCAGAATTGAAAAACCTCAACTGAATGGACAAGCACAAAAATGATGAACAACACAGATTATCCTGATAAAGTGGGTTGTGGTAAATCCAATTATCCTCTGACTTTCTATCTAGTCCATCATATTTAGATATGATTGAATTCCCCCCCAAAAGTCCCATAAGCCTCAGTTGTACCTTGTCTTAAGTGATAGTTATAAAATATATGAATCCTAACATGAAAGTTAATGCATTCAAATAAAACAATGTGTGCTTTACTTGTCAGCAGTAGGATTCTGCCCTGCTTCAACATCACTCACTTCCTCATACATGGGTTACAATGGAGATGGATTTCTGTAACCTAACTAACAATGACATCCTCCCTCAAATCATCTACAACTTTTACCAGATAAGAACCATGTTACAGTAAATGTTTTAGTTCCCTTTCATCCCCTTACACTGTTTACATCTTATAACAACTAAACTCCTATAATAGGGAAACTCCCTCTGTGCATGTAAACACATAGAAAGCTCCCAAGACAATCAAGCAATTAAGAGACCACAATACTATCGTTATTTATAGCTAAACCGGCTTTTAATAGGTGAGTGTTAACTGTACAATATAATAATAACATCTGCTAAAAGGATGCTTTTCTGGAAAAAAGCTTGTCATTAACCTGCTACCTGTTTCCAGCTTGTTGACACTATATTGTGTATTTTTGGAGTGCTATAGATAGAAAGCAGGCCTTAATGGGAAGAAATGAATGAATGAGTGGATAGTAATACATTCATTCATGAATCAGTCCAGAAGGAATGGATGTGGGAGAGGGGACATATGAAAGAAGAGGGCAAAATGCAATGAAAGTTCTGTGTGGGGAGTCGAAACTATTGGGTCAGTAGAAGTGTACTCAGAGCCACACTGCACAAGGACAGCAAGGAAAAAAAGAGGTAAAAAGGGCCGAGTCTTAGAAAAGAACAAAGTACAAATCCATTCAATCTGTCCCTCCCGCACTCACATCAACCCACTCACTGCTTTGGTTACACAACAGCTCAATCTATTTCTTCCTTTTGAACATACATCCAGGTATACTCTATATGAATATCATCACTTGACCTAACACATCCGCTGTCTCTGGCCCAGTTTATCTGCACTTGACCTTTTGGCTGAAAAGGAGGCTGAGAGTTAATCGAGGCAAGCAGAACACAGATGGGGAAAAGAGGGAGAAAAAGACAGAGAAGGAGTCTCAGTGAAAGATCTGCTGCTAGGAGGTCTTTCATGATGTAACACATCTACATCACATCACCATGGCAACCCTGCATCAGCTCCAACTAATTGTGTGGAGAAAGAGTCAGTGTTTGTGCTGGTATGTTATAATATAGTACCTTGGGAGAAAAAAAATAGAAGAATGAATTAATGTAAAATAAGGATGAAAGGGTTACATAAATATTGGTATAATGATAAGTATTTAGAGGTAAATGAATATAGGCTGATGACAGTTTCCAAACTAAGTAAAGATGTCTCAAGCTTGTCTTTGATTCAGATGTTTCATGTTAAATATCTTAAACTTATCCATGAGCATAAATACATGAAATCTCATTCAGAAGCAGCCTCTCAAGGTGGACTTCATTTTCAATGGAACAATACAGCCGATTTACTGAGTTATTGTCCCCATGTTCTCCTGAGAGTCTAAGAATAATCCAGGGACCTTGGAGAGGCAGAGAACTCTCACACAACTAAAGAGCCCTGGTGAAAAACTTCTGTTCCTTGTTCTGTGCCCTGGCGGCTAAAAATAAACTAGATATTGAAACTTGAAGAGAAAAGGTGCAAGGCTGCTGGCTCCCATAGCCAAGCAGAGAGAGGGAGGGGAGGCAGTGATGGATAAAGGCGGGAGGTGAGGTGCAGAAACGTGAGTGGGTGTTTGTATGGCTCATATTCACAGGTTGCGTCTGTCTGTTGATGGATCTGACCGCCTTAAAAATCTGACAGAGCGACCAAACTCAGTAGCAGATTAAATTTGTAAAAACACTACAAGATACTCTATGTATCTACATATCAATATACAGTATATCCATGTTTTACTATTAATATTTTTTGAATTTTTCTTTTTATTCAACCAAATGATTATTTGGGAATCTAAAATACATCTCTTGTATATTTGCTTTGCATTCAGCCAGATTCAGGAGATACAGGGAAACTTTGTATAGATTCTAAGAGAAATAATAAGGAAAGAAGGTACAATTTGGATGTGTTATGAGGCAGGACTGCCCGTCAGAGCCAGCCGAAGGCATAAGCGAGCTAAGCAGCCACTTGGGGCATGTAGTGGAAGATTACATTTTTCTCACTTTTTGTACCTCTGTTCCAAATTTTATAAACTAAAGTAGTTAAACAGGTTAACTTGTTTATGCTAACTGCATTACGGTGTGGTGGTTAGCACCGCAGCCTCACAGCAAGAAGGTTGCTGGTTCAAGCCTCTGCTGGGGAGGTGGTCTTTCTGTACAGAGTTTGCATGTTCTCCCTGCGTGAGTTCTCTCTGGGTATTCCGGCCTCCTCCCACATCCAAAGACATGCATGATAGGCTAATTGGTCACTCTAAATTCTCCCTAGGACTGAGTGTGAGTGGTTGTTTGTCTCTCTGTATTGGCCCAGCGATAGACTGCGGCCTCTTGCCTGCTAATTGCTGGTATAGGCTCCAGCCCCCTGTGACCCTGAGAATTGGACTAAATGGTATAGAAAATGAATGAATATGCCACATGTGTACATCACACAGCATATCAAAAAGTGCAAATGAATAGTAGACCATTCTTCAAATCAAATTTTGCTTGGGGCTCATAAAGGCTCGGGCGGAATCTGCTGAGCATCTTCACACCTGAACTCACAAGAGAGATGAAATATTTTCTTTTAATTGAAGCTATTAGACAATAATACATGGAAGTAAATGTCTTATTAACATGAGTTGTTATTTGACAAAAAGAAAAGTTTTGTAGATACAGAGAAATGACTAATATAAGACATTTGGTTGGCAGAGTTTGGGTTTACTTACTCCTTTAGAGGTAAGAATCACTGCAAATAAATACAAAGTTGTTCTGAGTAATCACAAGACACATTTTTCTGTACTCATGGAGTGATCTCTTCCAGGATGAGAATGTCTCAGTCCAAAGCGCATCAGTGAATGGTTTGATGAGAAGAATGTGAATTCTACCAGGCCTTAACAAATAATCAAATTTTGACAAAAACTGAACAGAAATTGGACTGACATGTTAAACAGCTCTCTCAAACACACAAAACAAAAGAATATCTTGTAAAAGCACAGTTACACAAACTTATAGAATAAATGCTGAGAAGTGCAGAAGTTTTCCCGCAGACACATGATGGCTGAACACCTAAGTGGCCTTTGGTTGGTTTTACCTTTTATATGTCACCAGTCTGCGTTCATGTATGGAAATCAACCTGTGTGGGTGTGTTATATTTGCTGAGTGGGACAGCTTTTACAAAACAGCAAACCTCTTTCACATCCAGCAAAGGGTTTATGTTGCCACTGTTTGTGTCTGTGGGTTCAGTATTTATTAAATGATGCATGATGTTACATTTTAATCAAAATAAAAGTTTAAGTTCTAGATTGAGGCTGGCACAGACTATGAGTTTTCATTTTTGTTAAGCTTTTATTTTTTATCAATTTTTCTGATTTCAGCTTGAAACCAGTTTTCTTTATGCTCCTCAGTTGGACATACTTCCTATTTATCTTTGTCGCATGCTCCTGTGTGCAGTTTCTTTAGTCCTACTTTCGGTCCTTGTTTCAGTATTGGGTTCATGCTTATTGCTCCTCACCTCCAATGTGTTTTTCATCACCTCTGTCAGTGTATACACTATAAGGCTTCATTTGGTATTTGCTGCATCATTGTTATATTGTTATATCTCATGTGTAGGGTATTAATTTTTTGTATCAACCCCCATTCAAATTCTTGTCACGCTCAACTTTTCTTTTTGTTTCTGGACTCCCTGCCTGTGGAGCATTTTGGTTTTGCATTAAAGTTTTTTTTTTTTGTTTTTTTTTTACATCTACTTACCTTCCACCGTTGAGGCTCTGTTTAGGTCATTCTTCAACTGCTATAACAGCCACGACAGACGCTGCCATGTCCAGCTGATTCTTAGGGCATCCTTTTCAACTGCTGCCTCCTAAAATCTGTGTATATATATATATATATACATATATATATATACATATATATATATATATGCTTAATATAAGTAGGAACGGTATGGTTTGCTACAGAGGGTCTTTCCTCGGAATGAAATTCAGAACAAAAGTTGGACAAAAAACATCAGAACAGATAAAGCCAACTATGTGATCATTAACATGAGCATCGACAACAAATCAGCTCCATTTTGCAGATTTCGATGATAAAGTTGACCAGTTTGTCAGCTTGTCCTGTTTCCAGTTGCCCCTCTCTGACTTTCCATGCTGCTTCATTTCTAAATTTCCCAAATGTTTTTTTTCTCAACTCTTCTTTTTACTCCACACTCTCTCCCACACCCGCTTCTATGTAAGAGTGGGAGGTGTTGCTAGGCGACAGATTAGCTCCTTCCTCTCAAGAAGCAGAGTGTAGACCTTGACTCTCAGTGTAAAAATAAACAGAAAAAGAAAAGATAGTCTTAAAGGAGAAAAAAGATGAGTATCATTCATCTGTGGCATGAGAGCCACACTATTTTCTATACAGCCCATCCCTCAGAGCCTCCGGCCCCCCACATCTTCCCCCTGAAGTGGTCCAAAAATAATACACTTATTTATGAACGCTTTTCAGATAAACACAATCCATGTCTCATTATCATCCAAATGACTTTTATCTACGATTAACTTTCACACCAGTATGATGGAGCTGCTGCAGAGCCTGTGTGCTTTGTTCCCTGTGATGTGATGACTAAGGATATGGAAGAACATGCTGCTCATCCCTCATCCGCAGTGGCACTCGCTGCCAATAACCAAAGCTGCGAAAGTCACACCTGTTGTCAACTGCTACTGAAAAAAGTGTGTGTACAGAAAAAGCCAAAATACTCCCTGCCCTTTGTGCATCTGCTCAGTGAGTGCACAGAGAGTAAGTGTTGGGGAATGAGTGAATTGCTATTGAATAAGCAAGTTTGAGATGCTGTGTGGTGAGTGAAAGAGTGAATGTGAGTGAGAATGAGCGAGAAAACAGATTACAAGTTTTTTCGCTCAACTGGTTAAGTACGTTTTCTATAAAAATGTTGCAGTATTGAAAGCTATCACACCATTATGCTACACAGAGTAGAACAATTCTTCATTTGTTGCTGAGGATGTTTGACTCCTATGCCAAAAACAGCATAAAAAAAAACTTTTCAAATTAGCATTTACTGGTGTTTTTTAATGAAGTTTTTGAAGAGGACCTTCTCTGTTCTGTATGCAAAAGTATGGATTTTGTGGCTACAGCAGAGATGTATGGCATAAGCTCTAAGGTAGGAAAGCCTTTTAGATTAGACGTTGAAGCTTATGGAGCTTGACCAACTGCTTTGCTTGTATCTCACTTTAAACTTATTCAGAAACAGATCCAGATAACATCTTTCTCAAACATGCTGAAGCATATGGACTCATTTTAAAACAGCCTAAATCTTGATTAAACTCAGGAGTCAGACTTGAGTACTCCAGTTCCATCTTAAACTTCTCAGTTCAAGCCGACTGCACCATATGCATGCTAATGCAGACATGCCAATCACAAGGAAACCCTGTCCTAAAACACACCCTGCTTAATTGTCTGTTTTACTCTGTATGGAACCATAATTCAAAACACGTCATATTATATCAAGGAAGCAAACTTCAGTAAACCAGTAAAGCAAGATGTCAAGTCATTTATCATTGACTTTCATGCAACTTGACTTCTTTTTTTCAGCAGAATAATTTAGATAAAAGGTTAAAGCAACTGACTGATTGCCTCTTACCTGTCATCCTACACGGTGAAAATGGCAAGTTTTTGGTGAATCTTTAGATCATGAAATTAAGCAGGTTAGGAAGAAAATAAATTTACAATATTTGCTGACTAACAGGGAAATTGTTGCTTATTTTCTCACCTGCTCCAACAAAACAAATTGCAGTCAGATGATTGTGAATGGTTTCTACTCTATTCCAGTTGAGGCTTGCACACAAGCTACATTCTGCACTAGTGCTGTGCCCATCGTGTTTCAAGAAATGTAGTTCTTTGATGGTAGATCAAGTTAAGAAGTGCTTTTAGAGCAGTGACGGTCTGCTCTACTTCCAATAAGACTCATCTTGTTCGTGCATTTCCTCTCCAAGAACTTAATCACTTTAGCAGGCTAATGGGTACTTACTTTCTTACCTTCACTTACACTTCGTTCTTTTCAGTAGATACTTATGCAGAAAGTTTTCTTATTGTGCTGAGGATTGAATATGGCTCCCCATTGTAAGCTACTTTGGATAAAAGAACTGATTAAGGTAAAAAAACAGACAAACAAATAAATAAAAACATAAGGGTGCCTAAAGGAGCCAGTCAATGTACTGTCCAGCTGAGTTTCTGAGTAAGGAAATAAACTTGTATTCAAGTAAACTTAAATTAAAATTGAAGAATTTTTTAACTGAGAAAACAGCTGACAGAATGAAAAATATCGGAATAAATATTGGAGTTTATGTGGACAAGAAGTTGTGCTGCAGATGGTTATGAAACCAAATAAGTCTCCACAAGAATATTGAAACAAACAGAATTTTCTGGCACAAAACACTCCTCTAATCAGATTCATTTGAGTCCATTTGCTACCAGGGAGACAAGGCACTCATCCCTACAAGCCCTTGCTCTTAAGCCACCTGCCTCTTCACGACAATGTTCTTGTCTTTTCTTACTGTTGATACTAACAAAACCTCAGTTCACAGTGGCTGGATCCTTGTGACAACCACACCAACAGCAGCACTAGATACAATAGAGTGTGTTGGATACTGGGACACCTTAAGTACCTACAAAACTGCTGGGTGGAAAAAAAACAAAGTGTTTCTGTGTTTCTGTTTAGGCCGCTCCTGCATAATGATGAGTGCTTCTTCAACCTTAAAAACACAGACGAAGCTCTTTTAAGAATATATCTTTGGTAACATTAAATCTCATCAAAACTGACTGGTGCATGGTCAAAAATCCAATGAAAACAAGGTCTAGATGTGTGCGGTCAGCTTTTACCTTCCCAGTTATCTCTGGGACAAAATGCATCATTTAACAGCATAATAAATTAAATAACTAATTAGATAATGACTGTAGATAATCATATACAGGGAACATAATTATTGGTTCTTATGCAACATTTCAACGAGTCTGATCCATATTATTAATATCTAATAAGGTCAGTGTTAATTCACTGGGGCTCCTTAGGTAATCATGAGTGGAGAGTCTTGCAGTTTTTGGCAGCTTTAATGCCCATAAGGAAAATATGTCTTCTCCATGATCATACTTTAAGAGCTGAAACATCATTTAAGGGATAAAAGAGCAAGCATACTCAGCACAAATGATTTAGAGTCTGGAGCGAGGGGTGGAAGATTAAGTGGAGGCAAATGTTGTGATGAAGTGTGAGGAGTAGATGTGGAAATGAAGGAATTAGATGAAGGCGAAATATGGACTTTTACTGTATATATA
>JAOXYM010000007.1:18243792-18325396 GCA_028567055.1 Leptatherina wallacei | reverse complement strand
ATATATGTGCTGGCACTGAGCATCAGTGAAATGATGACCCAATTTCAGACACAATTGGAAATTGAGATCAAAGAGTTCAACCTTTGTTTGATTTTATCAGGGAATTATGCTTCTTATGGTTTCTGAATAAGTAAGGAGACTTCTTACAAACTGCTAGTGGGACATCGTATGCCTTTAACCTAACTGATGAATAGTAAATGAAAACTTCAGAGCTTCGGGGTACTTTAAACATTACAGACATTTTCTGGTATCCTTCCTTGATCTGCACCTTGAACAATTCCGTCTCAGTTCTCCTGACGTCATGTCTGGATTTTTCCTTTTGACACTGACAAATTTTCATCAGCTGCAAGACCTCATATAGAGAGATTTGTGACTTTTAAATTGTGTTTAGTGGAGTCCAGTGACATCTCATGCTCATCCTTTACTTGCAAGAGGAATAGAAAAGGATCTTTCCATCAATTTCAGAGAAATATTTCCATCTTTTATGAAAAACAAGAATCTCAGAAATAGAATTTAAAACCCTATAAAGAATGTTTTATTAACTTTAGATGCAGATCTCTGTAAAGCAACTAGATGGAATGTATATGATTTAAGTCAATTTAACATAATCTGCAAGCAACAGCATACCAATAAAATATCTAATGACACTGTATAGATTAGGACTGTGATGTTCTACACTAAAACAAAGAGATGGTGAAAAAGAAGATCAAGGAGGGTGACCATAAATTTTGGTGGATGAAACCAGAGAATGTTTAGCTGTGGGGATTATTGTAGCTGCTAATTCATTTTTGCATTATTTACTGTTTACTTCATCAACAGTGCCAAATGTATTAGAGATTCATTTTCATGTCCTTTATAGATAATCATTTCAAATCTAATAATCCTGCTCTATTGACAATTGATCTTTAACACAGATCACGATTTCTTACAATTACTGCAAATGATGCAGATAATAATGTTGCCCCAGGGACACCCTTGATTTAAGGTTCGTCAAACCCACCTGCTATTCATCAGTCACATCCAGAGACATGAACACAAGCTGGATGATCTTTGAGACATCAAACCAAACAAAAGGTTACCTGATGCACCCACCAACAAAAAGCATGACTCAACTTTAATCCTTTTACAGTCAGTAATAATAAAAAAAAGCATGTTCTAAGTGACGAGTGAGCCTCACAATTATATCTTCTCTGAGTGAACTGCACTCATTAAGGAAAACAGTTCATGATGCTGCATCCAGAATTACCTTAAGGAAAACTGATGTCACTGTCCTGACACATTATACCCATTTTAGCATCAGATGGGTGTGTGATGTCTTTCTCTCCTATCCAGGGACACCGCTCACCCATGTGATGTGCTGCAGGAATGACAAACTTTTATCTCTCGTTTGAGCGTCTCCAAGCACCTTCAGGGTGAGGAAAATTAAAACTGGACAGAGAATGTAAGAACTAGCAGCCACTTTTAGAAGAAAACCGTCCATTTAACACAACCTCCAGGTGCACATTTGTAGTTTGTCTCTGATTATCTGGTAGCACTTTACCTTTAGGTCAATTACCAATCTGGAGTCAGTGATGCAGGAAGAGGAGGCAGAAGTGGCTGAGTCATCCCATATGAAAACTAAAAGGCAAACCCCACGAAAAACGTGTAATTCCGAAGATTCACAACAAAAAGCAGGATGAATCATCATTTACTTATCCATATTGACTAAGGTAAACACTGGAGCAAAGTGATACGTATTTCTAAATTAACATTATATCTGGTGTAGGTGGTTTAAGAAGAAGATAATACAGATGAAGTTTAGAAGCACTTTGTCAAATGCATGATATTACTTTGACTTTCAATATTTTCTCACTCAAAGTGAAGTCGAATAATCTGCATTAAGCGGACGTGTCATCCGGAATAAAAGTCTACATCACCTTGAAATTTTGACTTTTAAATGAAGCCCTCCAGCAGCAAGAGAAAATGCTCCAAATATTCTCTCCAGTCATTTTTATAATCATGTCAAACCACTTCCGTCTCCTCATACAAAGAATGGAGTCCATCATTTTGTGTGTGTCTCTTGTGTGTCTCTGTGGACAGCTGCACAGCTGTGCAAGGCTCTATGTGTCAAGCACACACAGGTCTCTTCAGGGGGTCTAAAAAGCGAATTTTCCTCTCTATAAATAGGACGATAGGAGCTGGATGCGGGAGCGCGCCTCGCGGTCCTTCTGTTGGCCACCGGTGAGATCTATTTTTAGAAACAGCACTGCTTCGCTCACGTGTGACATACGCGGCTGGGGTTGTGTTTGCGTGCGCGTGGAATAATTCATGACAGTCATTCATTAAAACGGCTTCACTTTTCATTGAGATTTTGAAAATCGTCATTGCAACTTTGAAGCGGCTGAAAAAGATGAAAGAGAGACCGGCCTGAGTCAGACATGAACGTCATTTGTTAGACTTATAGACGACAGTCAAGACAGAAAAAAACAGGGTGCAGGTGATCGATGGACACCTTGTGTCTTTTAGTGCTTGAGTTGCTTCTTTCAATATGGGTTGATGCTCTGATTATTTTATTTCAATAATAACCAAAATTCATTCCATAGAGAGAAATAGATCCATATATAACAAGATGTATGAAAATAAAACAATTCTGCGTCAAATCCAGTTAAATGTTGCTCAGAATAAAAAAAACGATGAAGAATTGATAATTTTGTGTTTGAGTGAGTTCACACAGGGCATTAAAGAAAAACAGGCAGCACATCTACTCACTGAGAAAATTATCTCCACGTTTAACAACAAGATAATATGAGTTTGCAGTAAACGCACACAGGCTAAACGAATGGGGAGCAATTTTAGATTTACTTATTGATTCCTGTTTCACATGTTCAGATGATTTCTATTCATAAAAGCGACCGAGAGACGGCGTGATGTGAAACAGCCTCGCCATCCATGCCCTCCTCCACTGTACACCGATCTCCGCGGGGCAGCTGAGCTTCATCAATCTCACGGTTAAACTGTTGACAGTAAATATGCTCAGAATGGATTGATGGAGTGTATCTAACAAGCACCTGTCGTGTTTTTAGTAACAGGTCGGGGGCAAACAGGCAATGGCGGGCAGCCTCCCTCAAGTGCCAGACATATAAACACAGAGACCTATTTCGTGTGCAACACAGTCTTCCCATCCCCCCCCCCCTTATCATCCCTTTCCAATTCACCGGAGTCCGGTGACTCCGTTTACGTTTTACGCTTTCTCCGCCCCTTACTCGGTTTTGTCCAAATCGGGCTTTTTGCGTCGCCGGAGCTCCCGATTTCAGCCCCACGTCATCACCGAGTAAAGGGAAGAGCTGACGTCGAGAAAGAGTCACTGAGAGGAGAGGGCACCGGAGAGGGAGGGGGAGAGTTTCACCATTGCTTACATTGATATGAGACATATCTAGCCTCCTCCCTCCCCTCTTCCTCTTCATCCCCCTCCCTCCGTTTTACGTCGGTGTTGGTGCGTCGGGAGCCCCCCTGCACCGGCGGAGTCCCAGGCTATATAAGTGACCGGCGAGCAGAGTCCCTCAACCAGATTTACGGGTTCCGGACTCTTTGCCAGAGACGGCTACCACAGCCGCCGATTCACCTGCACTCCGAAAGGAGGGACTCGCATCCAGCAGCCAGCCAGCATCCGAGCTGGATGCTGTGGCGGAGCTAAAGTTGAAGGAGACAGAACAGGAGAAGGTTGTTAAACCTTGCTCTGGAGAAAACAGCTGAGATGAAAGTCCAATAACACACGTTAAGAGCTTTTCCACTTCTGCAACCTGTCTGTAAACACATCTGAGACAGGACACTTTCGCCGGGGAACGACGTTTAACAGCACTCCGCTCACAACTCACCAACTTATCCCTCGAGGAATTTCGGTAGTTCGCCGCAGCAACTGACCAAAATGTACCGCTCAACCAAAGGAGCATCCAAGGCTCGACGGGACCAGATCAACGCCGAGATCCGGAACCTGAAAGACTTGTTGCCGATATCTGATGCAGATAAAGCACGGCTTTCATACCTGCACATCATGTCACTCGCCTGCATGTACACCAGGAAATCTGTCTTCTTCACCCAAGGTAAGATAGAATTAAAAAAAGAAAAAAAAAGACCTGTTGATGTATCTCATATTCCGTTGCATTGGCAGCCATCTCTAATACCAGTGCAATCAACAAGCGTTTTGCTGATACATTAGGCAACTGTGTTGATAGAAGATCAGATTTTAGTATAAACCAAACAGCTGTGTGATCGACTGAAGCTTTTAAAAAGCGAAAGAATATAAATCTTTCTCTTTCCGTGGTGCTGAAACACTTCAACATTACGAGAGCCGCCTTGTTGCTGTCCATGGTGCTGGAAACAACTACTGCCACAGTTTCTCCTGCTGCAGAGATGAAACACATTGTTCTCCCATATTATGTTCAGTTTTATTAACAAATACGACATGTATTTTTCTCCTAGAAGCGGGAACTGCTGCTAGTCCTGATGAAAGCGCAAGGTTCCTGTCTTTTCATGAGCTGTCAGAGTTGATGCAAGCGCTGCCGGGCTTTCTGATGCTGCTGACTGGAGAGGGAAAGCTCCTGTACCTATCAGACAGCGTCTCCGAGCACCTCGGACACTCCATGGTGAGTCAACATAGATGTGATGCATTCTTGGATATAGAAATAATATCATAGCATGTTAAAGAGTAACATTTCTGAATGTAATGTTCAGGTGGATCTGGTGTCACAAGGCGACAGTGTTTATGATATCATCGACGCCTCAGACCACTTCACCGTGAGGAGCAATCTGTCAACCTCTACATCACTTGAAATGGGTAAGAGAAAGTATTCGTGTTCGTTTCACGATTAGGCTAAAATGTTTTTTTCTCCGTCTAATACAGAATAGCTACCAAATACGATTTCTAATAAAGCTAATGTAATCTTTTCCTCCACAGACCGTCTCTTCCGCTGTCGTTTCAACACATCCAAGTCCGTGCGGAGGCAGAGTGCTGGAAACAAACTGGTTCTGATCCGAGCTCGCTGCCTTTGTCCCCCCTCCACCTCCCCCGCCGCCGGGTCATACTGGACCTCCAACCCAGTGTGGGTGTGTTTCTGCTCTCCTCTGGATCCCCAGCCGACCCGTTCCAGCCCTGGGGTAGAGAGGGAGTCGACCTCCATCTCTTCCCTGACTGAGACCGACTTGTTCCTGGCCTGCTTCCACTCCCAGCATGGCCGCGACATGAGGCTACAGACAGCACAAGACAGGTGAGTTCATCCTATATCCCCCACCTGTTGCTTTAACGTGAATTGGTAGATTCGTCTGTTCATGAGATAAGTGGTGAAACATTATGTTCCTAACACATCACCACCCACTCTGCCCTGCAGTGTGAGCGCCTATCTCGGCTTTGATGTGACAGCTTTACGCTCTCGCTCCTGGTACAGCCTCCTCCACCCACAGGATCTGTCACATGCCTCTGCTCAGCACCGTAGCCTGTGTAAGTGTACTCTTCATATAAGACAACCACTTACAACCTATACAATAACACAAATTGTGCCCCCTGGCACACCCACACAATGAAAAACACTATGATGATTAACAGCATTATAAACTGATGCCAATTTGTTCCCTAATCTTTCAACAGTGAGAGAAGGAGGAGAGGGCAGAACTGAAATGGTGGTGCGTGTACAGGCTCAGGACCAGTCGTGGGTTTGGCTCTACATGGTGCTTCAACTGCAGCCTGGAGAAATCCCCATAAGCAGCAACAACTACATAATCAGGTAATTACTGACTTTTTTTTAAAAGATAAAAAGAATTTAATTTCAAAGGCAAATGTCTGATGAAAAACAACAAAAAACAAAGAGTTAACTCCTTGTTTTTCTTTTGTTTTATTTCCTTCTGTCCTTCAGTGACTCTGAGGCTTGGTCAGTGCGTCAGCAGCTCAATTCAGAGCAGACCCAGCTGACCCTAGTCCTGAGTGCTGGTGCCTCTCAGCAGGAGAGTCTGAGTCTCCAGTCTCCAGAAACCCTTTCCAGTCCAGACCAAGTGTTCACACCAGGCAGCAGCGGTCTGTCCGCCCAGTCCTTTGACTTCAGCACTGCTGGCTGCAGTGTTGGCTCCTCTGACGAACCTGGGAGCTCTGTTACCGAACCCATGCAGCTTGAGGGTGACCCTCGATCCAGTATCTCCTCTCTGGAGGAGGAGAGCTTCTTTCAGCAGCATCCTACCGAAACCCCCTCAGCTGCCTCCTCCCCTACTCCAGTCACCGTTGAAACAGTTGCAGACTTAGACTTTTTAACCCAGAACATTCTCCTGCCACCATCCTTCCAGCTTGACCCTCCGCTGCCAGCTCTCCCTCTGCCTCTTCCCCCTGTCCCCACCTCTCAAGCTCAGCAGACCAAAGAGTTTGTGTGCACTCCCCCCTACACCCCACATGTTGGTGGGGCCAGTTTCCCATTCAGTGAACCCCTTTTCAGCTTTGACCCAACTGGCACCACCACTCCTCCCCCCTCTACTACAACTGCCACCACCACCACTTCGTTGGCCCCCTCAGAATCCTCCACAGCCCCTCCGACTACAGCCTCCAGCCCCATTCCTCCCACCACTCTATCCACCAAACTCCCTCTTACACTGCCAACCCCATCTACTGACCTCCTCTTCCCTGTTGAGCCTTGCAGTGGCTCTCTGTATGAGAAACTGCCCCCTACACCTGACAGCCCAGGAGACGGTGACTGCACAGTGATGACCCTACCTGAGGTACGGGGTCCACTGTATGTAGATGTACCACTAGGGCCCCTCCAGTGTCCCCCTGAAGGCCTTCTCACTCCTGAGGCATCACCTGGAAAACAGCCTTGCCTCTCCTTCTTTTCTCTTGAGAGGGAGAAGGAGAGGGCAGAAATCTCCCTCTTAGCTCAACACATCAGCTCATTGGCTGAGGGATTCTACCTGGATCCATTATTGTCCAAGCTTTCACCTCCCTCGTTATCCCCCTCATCCTCCCCTCCCTCTCCCTTCTTGTCTCCAGCCACAGAACCTACTGATTCAGTCCACATGCTTAGGGAGTTTTATCCCATCAAAGCATGGAGAGGTCTGGACATTCCCATCTTCCTTGATGATGATGATTCTCTATTTGAAGAGAGCATCCTAGAAACCCTTCTGCAAGATGACTTTGCTCCTCCCCAGACACCCGGCCTTTTCTCCCCTTCCCCTTCAACATCCCCTGTGCCCAATCCCTCCAGCCCAACCTCTCCTCAGACCCCAGTGTGTTGGCACCAACTCTCCCAGTTTGAGGGAGTGGGCCACATCTGTAGCGTCCAATCGGCGCAATGTAACTCCATGGCTGGATGCGGGGCGACTGTGGCTGCTGAGGCCGGGGTAAAAGTGGAAGGGGAGGGGCTAGTGGAGGAAGCAATGGAGATCGAGGTGGTGTCATCTCCTGTACCCTCTTGCTCCTCCATCCCAGCTTCCCCTCCCCTCATCCTCACTGCCTCCCCGAGCCCTGCCACCTCCATGCCCATCGCTTCGCCCACGCCTGCCATGTCTTGCACTCAGTCCCTCCTGGAGGAACTGGCCGTCCTGGAACCCATGTTTGGGGCAGGTGCCTCGATCGCCCCTGGCTTAGGGCAACAACCTGAGTTGTATCAACTCCAATGTCATCCATCACCACAGTGCTTCCACAAAGGTCAGAATCTCTCGTGTTTTCATCTAATGTTTGTCAAACAAGATTTGAAAAAGCTCTAAAAACTAACTTGCTCTTTCTCTCTTTTCAATTTTTGTCTTTCAGATGGGAGTGGAAGTGTTCCTCCGTTCTAAAATAAGTCTGTGACTTACTTCATTAAGTATGGCATATTGTCATATTTTGTGGAGACCCTTTTACTGAAAAGTAAAAAATGATTAAGTGTATAAATATACATAATGTATATACAACTTAAGGACTTTAACTCCTACATGTCTCCTGAGAACAAAAATTGGCTTTATATTTTTTGTTCAGTCATTTTTCTGTGTACTACTACAAAAACTGGTGCAACATTTACACAGTGGTGCAACTACATGGATGCAAAACTGACTGGGTTCTGAGTCCATGTGGTGTTTCAGCTTCTCTGTTACATGAGCTTCAGATGCGATCAGACAGAGAAACATCTCTGAACTTGTAAGCGCTGTCCAACCTCCAGACGCGCGTATGTATTCACTCGTAGTGAAATATATCTGTTGTGAACAAAAACAATGATACATTTCTTGCTATTTCAGTCGGGAAATGAATTATAGCACTTTTGCCTGACATGCAGCAACGCAAACCCAAACCTCAAATGTATTGGAAGTCAAATGTTTACAATTGTTTACAACCTTAGGGTAATTACAATCAATTCGCCAAAAAAAAGAGGAAGATTTGCTGTATGAAATCTTCTTTTCAGTCACCAGAGTCAGTACAACTCTGGTTTGAGAACATTCCTCACAGCCTTTAGGGCTACACCAAAATATACCAATAGTATTCAATTAAACCTGAGATACTTTGAGCTTTGAGTTTGCGACTTCAAACCTTTAACATTTCATATTTATCTCTCCATCTAAATCTTGTGTATCAATGTGATGTGCAAACAAAAAAGAAAACATGTGAAGAGATCCTGGCATGTGAAGAAGGTGTCCACTGCTTTTAAGTGATGCAACATCAAAGAAGAGGTTGTCTGGAAGTTTGCAGAGGCTCTGATCATGCCACAACTCCACTGCTACGTTGTACTGTACAATAAGACTCTGAATGTAGGCTCATCGGGTCCCCCACACCCCTTTTTCTCCTTGGCTGGAGGGCAGTCAGCTGGATATTCTTGCAGCATCAATATTTGAAATGCTGGCAGCTTATAGCGGCTCCTGTGTGCCTGAAACGGCCCTGACCTGCTGAACTCTGAACTCTTTATCATGTCCATTCAACATGGACAGTTACATCGTTGCTCCACTGGAGCGCGGTGTAGTGAGGCACAATGACTATGTGAATGAGCGATTCTTCTTTTTTGAGAGGGGTTAGAAATACAAAGGTTTTGTTTTAAAAAATGAAAACAGGGATGGGGTGCTATTTCTATTCAGTTACCAAACGACACGGGTTGAGAATGGTACAATTCCCATGGTGTCGACATGCTAACGTAGAGTTGTCTACGGTCAAGTAAAGGATTGATTCCTACGTTCTAGCTATTAAAGGCTAAGTTAATATACATGTGTAAAATTGTATTATTATTATTATTGTTTGTGTGAAATTTGAAAAAAGATGTTAATTCATATGCATTATGTCTCAGGATGTAGGCATATGTTCTTTTCAGAAAGGTTGTACACATTTGTACATTTGTATGAAACAGTTCTTGGTCTGTACATATATGAAAGAGATTTTTATGCATAAGATGGAATATATTCTAAAACATCTTATTTACTGCAGAATGGACATTGTGGACCAGTGTTCTATTGTGATGCTAATAAGTGTATTTGGTTGTTATACAAATGCATTTATATTAAAGTGCACTTAATGCGGCTGATGCACTTGTGTCGTCATAATCACGCCCTCTGTTCCTCCCTCAGCCTCATCATCACCATCATCATCATCCCACCATGGCTGCCTCTTTTCCTCCCTCCCCTTCACTCTCCTGCGTTTCTTCTTCCCCTGGAGCGAGTTTCGCTCAGCAACAGCACTGACGCACACGTATGACGAGACAGAATGAGACACTATCTGACTCAGTCTGACGCACACTCTTGGCATAGAGATTTTTGCATGTGAGGATGTGCACACGGACACACGCAAATGGCCTCCCACTTATGATGATGCACGCACACACACATATTGGTGGAGAAATGACACCCCCCAACACACACACGCTCTACCACCAACCCCCCCCTTCTCACAAATAACAGTAACCCATATCTACTGATTTACCTGCAACTCCATCAGCGCTCTGCGTGGTGTAAGACTCCATATATAGGCATTCCTGCTCAAGAGCTCTGACTGAAACAGCTTTATGTCTATTCTCAGCTCTATTGAGAAGGTTCAGAGTGGGGAGGGCTGAGATGGGGACAAAGAAAGAGTGAGAGGAGACTAAAATTAGAGGTACAGTAAAAAGAGATATAGGGCAAATCGATTGTCCATCACTACACATCTGAATGGTACACATAATTAAAATCACAGTTTCAGAAACAGAAGGAAGGAAATTCAGTTTTTCTTTAGATTATCTTTATAGATGGAGACCTACAATACATTTTTGCATAATCTCTTTACACAACAGATATATACAAAAAAAAGGGAGAGAGAAAAAAGACAGTTAAATGGATATAAAGAGGCATTACACATTTTCCCTGAAAGCGAACATTTTGTTCCGCTATTACCTGCTGCAGTGTTGGTGATGGAGGGAAAATGAGTGGAGACCACACTGCACAGCTGACTGCTGCTATCTTCTGGAAAAGACAAGCACTGCACCTTCAAGGAGACCATTTTTATTGTATGTTGTGTAAGAAGTCATATGAGGAAAAGGTTGTGGGAAAGACAAAGAGAGAGAACTTGACCAAATCCGGCTTCATTTATTACCAAGATACGACTAGCACCGTTTAAAGCTGAGATGAATACAGGTCATGCAGGACGCAGAATGATGAAATATTGAATATATCTGGACACAAATAGTAATAATTGGCGATATTGTATTGTGCAAAAGTGTTGAGCCACTTATTATTTCTCTTTACCCTGATTCCAAGGAGCCAGACTCTCTTCTAATCTTGTAAAGTGGTCTTTGATATAGTTCTGCAGACTTTCTGAAGGTCTTTAAAAGTTTTTTCTCTGGGGATTGGCTGCTTTTTCACTCATTTTCAGTCTAGTTTTTGTTCACTGACCTGTGAATCATACAGGTGTAGTAAGGCACTTCACTCAAGGAGAGAATCAGTGTTTAACAGACTACTTATAAGATACATTGTGGTGTGCAGTGTGCTCTTTAAAGAACATGAGAAAACTAAACAAGAAATAGTGCCATATCTTAAAAAAAAAAGGAACAACCAATCTTAAGGGAAAAAGAAAAAAAACAAGGAGAAAAGGCTAAGGGATGTCAAATTAATGATTGTGGAAAATCAAGGTTAAAAGAGAAACGAGAAAAAGAAGAAGCGAGTAAAAGGGGGTTTAAAACCAGACCTATAAGAAGGCAATGTAAAAATCAAAGGTTCTCCTGAAAAGAAATGTCTTAAGCCCTTTTTTTAACCCTGGCTGTGGATTGTGGAGCCCTAAGGATGTCAGGAAGGGTGTTCCACAGATGTGGGGCAACAACACAGAAGGCCCCATCCCCCATGGTTCTCAGCTTTGGTCTAGGAATGAAGAGGCGGTTTGAATGAGAGGAACAGAGGGAGTGTATTGGGGTTTCTGGGATGAGTTCCTTGAAATTTGGAGGTGAGTGAGGAGGAAGACCTTATATTAAGTCCTAACAGAGATGGAAAGCCAGTGAAGTGTATGAAGAATGGGTTTAATATGTTCCTATTTTAATGCTCTCATCAGGATTCTAGCTGCAGAGTTCTGGATACTGTATATTGGAGTGTCTGTAGACTCTAGCTAGAGATTCTGATGAAAATTGCAATATTCCAGTCTGGAAGAGACAAAGGCATGATGTAAGGGACAAGGGCATGTTTACCCCCATGTTGCATCATCTCTTTCTGTTTAACAAAGTCTGTAATTGTTTGGGAATTTTTCAAATCCAATTTAAAACTAATCTGTGTTGGATTTGTCTCACTGATAAAAAATATATTTTGCCATTATTATTTCTGGGCTATTATACAAGGTTTCAGCTGCTCAACAGTTCAGAGCGTCCTCTGCTCTGTATTGGTGTGAAATATATTCTCTTTTATGACAGTCATGCTTTTTTTCCCTTTTATACCCGCAGATTGTTTGAAATTCTGTTGCAAGCAAGCAAGACCTTCTCAGAAAAGAACACTTGCAGTTTGATAAGGATCCCATGGACATGCCAGATTGGATTGAAATAAGACTGTTTAGGTAGTAGTATCTGGAGTATATTTTCTTATCTGTAAAACATGGTAGTTGTGGTATTGCTGGCTGTTTAGTCGTCCCTGAACCAGTATAATGTGCCTGAGGGAGCAATGACTTATTCCAGTAAATTCTTAGGGAAGATGTAAGGACATCTATCTGTGAGGTGAAACTTGGGATAAAGTGGATCACTCATGACAATGACTCAAATCAAACAAATTTTTATCCCTTAGAAAATTTGAAAAGGAGTAAAGTTCATTTTATTTTGGAATGGCCAAGTGAAAGTCTTGAACTTTATTCAAGTAAACATTTTGTGGAGGAACTTGAATGAAGCAAAAATCCACCAACATCCCAGAGTTAAACCTGTTTGGCACAATAGGACAGTGTACAATTCCTCTGAGCTGATGATCAGGACTGATTAACAGCAATAAGAAACACTTAGCTGTTTATTGCTGCTTAGGTCACTCACCACTCTGAAAGCAAAGGTTCACATAATTTTGTCTCTTTAAGTAAACATGAAAATCCTTTTCTGAAATAAATAGATAGTAAAATTAAAATAGAAATGAAAAAAAGATCAATTATATTAGTTTGGTCTCATTTTTGTATTTTGTTTATTTTTTCTCCTTATAGATATAAAAACCATGATTTAGTTTTGGTCACATTTATGTGCGGATATGGACTTTTTGAATGGTAACTTTCTTTTGTGGAAGCAGTAACCAACCCTCTTTTGGTAGGTAGGTAGAGATGGCTCAGTCAGGCTTACCATTCCTATACATCTTAATAAGATATAGTGATTAAAACTTGAAATACCAAATAGTTGAGCAGGACATTAAAAGCTGGTGACGTGTCCAGCATGTATACTCCGTCTTGTCTAGCTGCTGGGATAGGCCCCAGCCCCCCTGTGACCCTGCTTTGGAATATAAACAATGGAGAGATGGACATTAAAGGGTTAAAAGGAACAACTACCAACAGAAAAAAAAAATACAGGCCAAATCTCAAATCCCCCGTCTGAAGCTCTACCCCTCTGTTTTGCAGAGTGGAGATACCTTTCTTTTTTGAAGAAGAGGAAGCAGTGGTCAGTTAGCCATTTAAACACTAAAAGACACCCAACCCTCAGGTGATGGGCTAATTTACTACTGCTTATTGATCCCTGAAAGAGAGCCAAATGATAGGGCCAAGGGGTGGAATTGGGCTTTATTTTATGTAAAGAACCAATTTAATAGAGTGAAATCTGTTATATCAAATAAATGTAATTGTAATCATAGCCTGTGAACCACTTACGTCCACTCTGCCATAAAGTACGTGTGTGAGGCGTTTCTTCAGTCTTTTAAATTAATTTCATAATCTACTTCTCCCTGTGATAAGGTATTGTTTATGGTGATTTGATTAATTCTTGATTAAAAAACCCACTTAAACTACACTTACCTGTTTAGACATAAAGTGGATTTCTTTTTCTTTGAAACTTAAATTTTACCGTCTTTATATCTTTGTCTCTCACACAACTAGAAATATAGTCTAAAACCATTTAAGAGGTTATAACTTCTGCTTTTTTAGTTCACTATTCCTCTCATATTTAGGTTTTTTTTCTTTCAAAATACAGTCTTTAGTTTACATTGAAAATATTGATGAGGTTTGAAAAGTAAAGCACAAATATGTTTCATCGGGTCATTAGGAGTTAAATGAGCAAAACTGTAAAATTCTCAGTCTAAGGTGGGAAAGTTCATGGTTATATAATTATTTTTATGTCCAACAGGCTGATGAGGCCCTTAAATTGTAATATTCATAAAACTGTAAGAGAATAAAAGTATGAAAAGTAATCAATTCTCATATTTCGTTGCTCAGTATTCCTCTTTGCTTGATTTGATAAACTGGTAGTTATACTTAATTATTGTTTAATATTTGTGAAACAGCCACGACTCAACACGTTTAGCTAATTTTAAATTGTTTAACCTCATTAATTTAACAAGTGAAATTTGTGCAGCTAAGATTATGATTGCTTTGAAAGTCAGAAATATTAAATCTTTTTGGTGCCTGGAGTTCATGAGATGTGTAATAATTGATATGCTGAATCTTTGAGATCCCAGACTGATGGAAAAAGTGTAAAAATGTGGAGGAATCCATCTGCACAACCTGTCAAAAAGCCAAACTGCTCCCAGAAGTGTTAATAATAAATATTAACATCAAAGTGACTGAAGTTACAAATCCTTTTCAGACAGAGCAATTACATTTTGTCACTCTGGGTCATCAATATTTTCATAAAATCACAAATATATTTTTGCCACCCAACTGTAGCTGATGCTGGAAACAAATAAACATCTTTATATATGAAGGAAGACAAAGAACTCTTGTAACAAGTGTATTTATTGACACATAATATCAACAGAGTTCTTCGATGAATGTGTTATATGTATAAAGTCAATATAAACAGAAATGTGGGTCAGTGTTGCAGGTTTTCACTTCTTCTTCCCCGAAGCAGCCTCAGCTGCAGCCGCTGCAGCTGCTTCAGCATCTGCCTTCAACTTCTCCTCTCTCTGCTCTAGGAAGACTTTGTACTCATCAGCTGATAGACTGAGAGGAGCAAAGGGACAAAGAAGGAAAATTGATGTTTAGTTATCAAAGGAGAACGCAACATATAGTAATCTAACAGTTTACAGACAAAATGTTGGAAAGTATTCTTTCTTTTTAAGATTTTAATTGGACAGTGGTTTAAAAAGACCATAGAATTAAAAAAAAACACCACATAATCATATTTCCAGTACATATGCAGCTTTATAACAACCATCTGCAACATTAACTTTAATTCATTTTGAGCATCAGGGCCCCAGAATCAAAGAGCAGTGGCCTCCCTCTGAGCTCATCACAATGCAGGAATGTTCAACGATCATCAAGGAGAAATTCACTGCTGTAGAGGCAAAGATACCAATCTCTCCATTGACGGTACTCTAAATAAATCATAATATACTGCAGTCGCAAGACATGTAAAGTTTGAAGGGGGTGAAACGGATTCTGGGAAAAGTACTTCATTAACTGAAGCAAAAACAGAAGTGACAGAAGCGGAATAATGTGCCTGGATAGCAACTCAACGGTTGATGGCAAAATAAATACAACACTGTGGGTGTCGTAAATGATAAGTATCTGGAAATACTGCATGAAAGAAAACGCGGATATTAAGATGCAGAGCAAGCACATTTGTGTTGTTGCATCTGCAAAGAAAAGATTACAGACTATAACATGGTTTCAGTGTGCACTGCACACACTGATTGTGTGCTGCATAAACAATATGCTGTTTCCCAGCAGGACATTTGTGCAATAAGCATCTAATAGAACAGATCGGATGCTATGCAACATGAGCATATCAGTCAACCAGCAGTCTCTCAATGAGCTCCACCTCAGTGGCAACATTCAGTTAGTTCTGTTATTTCTTTTTTCTTGAGTGTTAATAGATGTTTTGGTGACTACAAACACAAAAATCAAGGGTTTGTGGAAACATTGACTATGAACCAGATGCATTAACTATGGATACCAACACTGTGTGTACGCCTCTTCCTACTCACATACTAGTATTTACAAAAAAAAAAGAATCTGCACCCCCCCACGCATTTTTCAGAGCATGAACACTTAAATGTTTTTAAAGTAATTTAATCCTGGTATGGTGAGATGGAAACAGGAACAATTCACAGAGTTTTCTCAGTGTGATTGCGATTCTATTTGATCTTTTTTCTTATCAATAGTTTGTATCATCTAGTCTTATTTAACAGTGGATGCTATTAAATGAGCAGATCCCAAACTGAGGGGAGTCAAAGATCACAGGGCTTTCATGATATGAAGGTTGTAAAAAATAACATGTTTTTATCTAAAGTCTGCAAGAGGATAAAGAGCTGCTGTTACACACTGACACATGTTTATTATATGGTTTATAAAATTGCAGCAAATAAAATATTTCTTGAATAAGTCCATCAAATAGCTTACTCATGCATTTTGTACTAAGACAAACAGTTTTGTCGGTCTCCTCTTGATACACAAGCATCAGAGGAATCATGAGTGTTGGACCGCTACAAGTTTTTGACTGACAACAAGTACACTGTTGCACCCAGACCGGCAAAATGTACAGTTCCAGTTTGTTTCCCATTCAGTACCACATGCCTTCAGCATCATTAACAGTGACAAAAATAAACGAATAAATAAAATGAAAAGCTGTGCTCCAATCCTCCTCTTGCAGTGAGAGCGGGCGCAGCTCCCCCCCTGTATGACAAACATACAGATGCATAGCTTTAAAAAAACAGGGGGAAAAAAATGTTTATGCAGATTTCTGCCTTTTGTCTGTACACACAGTGGAAATCACACATAGTTTTGTGCATCTGCCCCATACGTGCTATATTTCTGTTTTATTTCACAATGTAAAAAGATTCCATGCTCAAAACTTTAGTTTAATCCTTACAACATGAGATCAACCAGGATACTCACGGACAGATTGAACCAATATTTTAGATTGTAAGTGTTGGCTGCTTGCCATTGTTGGGTTATTATGTTTTTTACAACATTTCCTAAGAAGAATGAGGTGCTATGTGCACCCTACAACCATGAATCATGTAACTATTACAACTGCACTAATACTGCACAGTCTAACAGAAATTTAAAGGTTTTTATTAATGCCAGAGGAAAAAAAATCGTTACAGCAGCTAAAAATCACATCAGTCATTAAACTAAAGCTCAGGATAATTATGGGACATCCATAGTAAGAAACTAGTTAAATACTGCATAATGATGGCAAGTATTGGTATCATAAGTTACAACACTCAATCCACAAAGATTAAAAAGGAAAATGGCAATCTTTTGTAAAGTTTTTCAAGGATTAATTTCACAACTAAACATCCAGATAGTTACTGCTCTAAAAACTACTTTCTCTTCTTTATCTGTGTGATGGAACTTGAATATACACAGATCAGCTGTACACCCAATAATAAAACTGTGGAGACCTTCACAGGGCCATTCAGTTCTCTCAGAGACTCGAGTGATCTGGTACATTGCACAGGGTTTGCGTATTAAAGTGTTTACTTAGAGAGATCCAGACAATAGCAACATCTCAACCTTCAACTGAGTTCCTTTCCTTAAGTTAAAAACTAAACTAATCTGTTGAACTGCATCTGAATAGCTCTTCTGTGTGTTCTTGTGGTTACTGTCTTCTCTTCCCTTCACCTCCACTGATCTTTTGTACAAGCTTGGAAGTACAGCAGCGTGACACGCTATGCCTAGAGCTGTATGTCTAGCACACAGGCAGATCTAGGTTCTGTCAATAATATATCTAGCAAATCAGTTTGGTTAAATGAGATCACCAGGACTTACTCGTTAACCACTTTGATGCCCAGTGAGCGGGCCGAGCCGATGATGCTTTTGACGACATTCTGGAGGGGGGTGTCCCTCATTTTGAAGCATTCATCCTGAGTCTTCACCTGCGCAATCTCATATACAGCTCTCACTGACACAATCCCCGCTGTCTCATGGCCTTCATTAATAAAACAGAAAAATAATTATTGAATTATATATATATATATATATATATATATATATACACATACACATAACTAAATAACTGACATCCATCAATCAATCAAAGTTGAGCTCACAACTGAGTTAGAGCAGAGAAGTGAAAGCAGAACATGACCACAGCAGTGCTTCTCACCTGTCTTGCCTGCTCCTTTTGCAATGCCTGCCGCTTGCTTGAGGAAATAAGACACAGTGGGCAGGCCAATCTTCAGGTCATACGTCCTGTCAGGCTGAGGAGGAGAGGAACTACAATTAAAAACTGTTCTCAAAGTTCGGGCATGTAAATATAAAAGACTGCAATGGAAAAAATTATGAAGGACGCTGCTCGGTTTATAGAGGTTAAATGTCACAATCTCCTCAGCAGAGCACCTACCACAACATATGCATGTTTATTAACAGAGGGGTCCTATGTTTTTGTCACATTTATCCCTTGAATTGTTTATTCATGTTGCAAACTATTCCCCATCCCAGTCAAAATAATCTTTTTAATTTTTTTTAATAATAATAATAACAATAACAATAACCTGCTATCACAGTAACGAAGACAACAATGGCAGATTTACTCATTGATATTCATTGTAATGTTTAGAACAAGAAATGGAGATCAGAGAGGCCTAGTCACTTCTTTTCTGACTAACAAGACAAAAGTCTCAAATTTTAATCAACTGTTGCAGCCACAAACAGTTTTTGCCTCTAAGAACATATCAGCATGATAACCATCTAATCTGTCTCAAGGGTAAATATGTCTTTCTCTCAAAGAGATAATTATCCCGTGATGTTCAAAAACCTGAAACACCCGCTGTCTCTGTTTTGTATGAACAGCGGGTTTACAAAGTCTTATTTTGCCATGCGGCAGACTGAATTTTTTTATCCGGAACAAAGAGAAATGTTTCTCAAAATGATCATCTGGGATTTTAAAGCACCATCAGATGAGCATTTTGTAAGAACATCAAACTCTGTGACACAGGATGAGGCTAGTTGGAGTCTTTTCCGTACGGAAGCAAAAAACTCAGCTCTGTGATTTGACAGAAATTATTTGTAGGAATATACCAAATGAAACTGCTGCTCCCTGACAGTATCAATCCTACAACCAAGGGGACATATCGAACCCGTACAGAGGTAGAATAATCAAAGATCAAAACATTTTGATTATTTCCTGCCTCTAAATAAACAAGAACATAAGCTCAATTTGTTAAAAACTGGATTTTAACATCTCGGAGTCATTTTGAAACTGAAATCTTATTAACATGCATTTAATGCCAACATGATATCATACCATAGACTGAACCACATGCAGACAAACTGTCAGTTCAACTGACTATCGAAAATACATAAACTCATCTAAATGTGATCCTGTTTGGATGCTGAGTTCAGAAATATATATTCATATCCAAGAAAACACACACACACACACAAACACTGAACCCCATATTTCCCTAAATATGCTCATTATTGTGAGTCTGTAGAAGTAAAGAGAGATGCATACTATAAAAGTGTGAATGAGTGATAATTCTGTGCCTTTTTAAAAAGAATTTCTGCCTTTTGTTGCAGGAAATATCAGCAGCTTGCAATGCAATATTGGGATCCCACAGGGCCCAACACAAACGTCGTAGAAGCAGGTGGTACTGGTCAGAAATCCAGTAGTAGCAGGATTCAGAAAACAGTCCCACACAGGGCTCTGATTTGTTAAACCTAAGTAAGAAGGAGCTATATATTATAGACCAAGTGTAGACTGCTTAACATTTACCGTTTTTTGTGTGTTGTTTTATGTTGTCATGTTCTAACAGTGTGCTATTCACCTTAAACTGATGTTAGCTTCCACACAGTGGGTAGACGTTGCAGTGTGTGGAAATAGAGCTGCCTCAGGTTGCTACTGTGAATAATATGCTCTTTGGGTAACTACGAAAGGTGGAAACTGGTGTATGTGGTATATTGCTCATTCCAAACCAGCATGCACATCACTTCATGATGCAAAGAAGTTCAAAGCTCTGCACCGCTGACACTCCTCCTTATCTCTAAAACTGGACTATCGTTTCGCATTTTTAACTCTCAAAGATGATGGTTTAAAGTCTGCTTTTAAAGAAGTACCCACACTGACAGGTGTGTAACTCTGCTGGAGAACTACTGTATATTCATCCGTCTTGTTTTATTGAATAAACAGTTTCTATCCATTAATCTTACATTTAACTTTGGTCTTCACACAGAGGCACGAGCTTTCAACACCTTTGCAGCAAATCCTGAAGGAAAACCATAGCCTTGAACCACATTTTACAAGATTCTTGGGAGTTAATTGTTCAAGGCACACTGATTTTCTGAACTACAAAATATTATCAAATATTTTTTTCAAGACAACATGATTAAATCGAAGATAAGAAGTTAGAATATAGCAATTTGCCTTGAAGCAGTGTGCCTTGATTAACTTCCTGTTCTTATCCTACCCCAAAGAACAAGAGAACGAGGGAATGTGTTTTTTTCTTTTTCTTCTACAACCTTGTTGGACCTAGCTATCTTGAAATAATCAGAAACAATCAGAATTTCTTTTCCTGGCTGCTCGACTGAAGTGAAGCAGGATAGCTTTTAGGAAGAACTGATGACAGAAGGTATAAAGACACAATATTACTGAGTTTGAGTTGTATCTCAATTATTATTATCATTTTTAAACTGGCGCTCATTTTCTAAGTAATTGAAGTCTGAATTATTAAAAGTGACAAAATGTTTGGAACAGGTCCAACATTCAGGGATAACATTTTGACAACTGCCAAACTGCTGCAACACAATTCAAGTAGCGACCCCTCTTGTCAAAGTCAAATACTTGTTTTTGAACTAAGAACCTCAGCTTGATAAAATGTGCTTGACAACGTCACGAAGAGGATTCCTGCAGAGACAGACGTAAGTCTTACATGATATAACAGACTCACTTAATGAGAAACTCTGAAATCTTGTGAAATCCTCTGAAATCTCACAGGAGGTGAGCTGCTTCCAGAACAATGAACGCAAGGATCCAGTGACTTTAGTTTAATATCTTAGCTACTGGGGGAAAGGCTGGTGTTTCCAGTTCTCTGGTTTACTTGCCAGCTATCCAACCAACTGACTGTCACTGGAAATATCATTTTTACATGATGATGGTGATATCAGTGCCGCAGCCACCACTTCTGCTTTTTATCATGTTAACAGTTAACATGCACACAACAAAAACCTTAGACTATATCCGAGTTATCCTTCTGTAAACCCTCCTGTCAATAACATTGCAGGCGTTTTTCATTTGATGGTTATAGTGTTTTATTCCCAATACTGGACCAGTTCCAGAGACTTTGGTCCTCATTAATCATTTACACCTTTAAAGATGGGTGAGTGGGTGGAATAACATGCTTTATCTGAGTGTCCTCAGTGAGCAGCTGCGTGTTGTGGCAGCATGTAACACTTGTGGGACTGAATCAGAACAGGAAAGCTGACCAAAACAGTAAGCGTAGACAAATTGCTGTGTCTGGTGATACTCCTGAGTTGATTTATCGCCACCAACAGCCTCTTTCCCATTACATGCAGCCATTTGATCCACTGCTCATATAAAAATGTACCATTTTAGCTTTGAAGATGACTGACGGGAAACAAACAAGCTTGCAAAATATTTAACTTTAAAGGAACCAAAACTGTCAGTGTGAGATGGGTTTTTTTCTGCTGTTGAACTTCTGCTTCCCTTTTTCATCCTCTCCTCAGGACCAAAATAGAAATAATCTAATTATTTCCCTCAGTTATTCTGATCCTTTTCTTTTTATTCCTTTTTTACAACCTGGTTGTGAACCTTTATTAACCAGACATGAACAGATATTGATCCAATCAATAAATCATCAAGGAGAAAGTTTACTTTGGATCAACTACTATTTGTCATATAAGAAGTGCACACACCAGAATATAGGCTGAGCTGAGGAGATAACACAGAGGTGGTGATTTATCATCAGAGTTGTATTATCACAGCAGAGGCCTTCTGACAAAGAGAACAGATATTCTCTCCATCGATGGAGAAGCTATTGCTTGTATAAGGATGAAAGAGAAGTTATTGCTTGTATAAGGATGAAAGAGAAGTTATTGCTTGTATAAGGATGAAAGAGAAGTTATTGTTTGCTCCTCATTTTGTAAAATGAAAAACATTCACTGTGGTTGTCCTCCTGACGGTCAAAACAAGAAAGAGAAAAATGCAATGTCAGACAGACGAGGGGCAGCAGAGCACAGGAAAATTACTGACCCACTGAAATACAAATATGGTCATGAAATAGTTTAAACATAGCCAGATTTCTGTCCACTGGTGAAGCAAATCTAGAAAGTCCTTTCGAAAAGGTGCAAAGAATAAATGCTAATCTTTTCACTGGCTGGTTTAATGTGAATAATGTAGGCTGTGAAGGGTCATGATATGACAATATCTTTCCAAAAGTTATTATTGGTGGATAAATAAAAATAGTCAATATGTTGAGCCACAACGTACTAATATGTAGTTGGATTTAATGAATTGCTTGATCACAAATTAAGAGTTTAAATTTGGCTATTAGTTAAGCTTAGAGATGATGAGCTTAGCTCAGCTAACGACGGGCAACTTACAAAACTTACAAAAAAACAACAATAACAACAAAAAAGGACTTAACTCCTAACATTCAAAATAATGCCACATGTTGTTCACTTTAACCACACACACAAACTTTGTAAACACAAACTGAGCGTGGTCACGTTAAATACTTCCAATAGCATAATTTGTTAATAAAGTAAACATCTATGCTCCACCACAGTGATGAATATTAGAGCAGCATAGACAATAGAAAGACATGAGAAATGATTGATTAGATGAAAACTGTTCCTACTGCCTGCTTTTCTCTTCTGGAGATGTTATCTCAACCAGGTTTAACTGAAGACTGAATAGAGATAAAAAAAAAAAAAAAAAAAACGTAATGATTCGGTCATGTCCAAATTATTGGATTCTTTGGTAGAGAAGCAAACAGCTGCATCAGTGTTAGCATCTGGACTAATATGTGAAGAAGAAAGTGCTGACTCACTGTTAACGTTGATGAATGATGGTTAAAAATCATCTTCTCAGTTTAAATAAGATGATTGAGTTCAGGAAGACATAAAAGAACTAAATTAAAAGGTCTGCTGTTTTCACCAGTGAACACAACCAAACAGCTGTTCTCCTGCTGGAAACTAGGACGTCAGAAACTCATTTCATAAATGTAACAAGACAAACTAACATGTTAAAAAAAACATTTTATCGATGTGTTATCATCACTTCATCATAACTTTGTAAACATGTTCACCAGAAACTGGCTCGTATGGATCAGACTGGGTTTACAGGGTCTCTTTACCCAGAACAGAACCTCAGTGATGTGAAAGCGGATCAGCTTACTAGAGCTTCTACCATCATCAACCTCATCATCATCATCATCATCATCCACCACAGCTGATGAAGGTCCTGCTTTGGTGTCGCTGTCAATCATTTTTGGAAATGTGGCAGTGTTTTTGTTTTGTCTTTTTAATTGAAGTTTCTCTGCTCCTCCTCCTCGTTTCCTTTCCTTGGCTCTGACAGGTAGCTGCATCTACTGGCACAGAGCCAAACAGGGTTTAAAATATCTGATTGGTTCAGCCTGGTGTCAGTTAAGAACAGAACCAATGGGCCACAGATCAATGTGTTTCACGGGACGGTGGTCAGGAAAGAAAGTTCAGTGACTGTTTGGATGAATGAATTACTAAGGCACAGGGACCACAGCGAGAGGGGGCGGGGCTTAAAAGTTTAAGTGGGCCAGCCCAGTGTTAGTTGGGCTGCCGATCTACTGAGTTTTATGGACCAGTCAGACCAATAAACTGCGTCGGCCCAAAACCACATTGGCCCACTGGGAAAATGCCTGGTATGACTGATGGCCAGTCCGCCTCTGAATGACAGTATGTTTACTACAGTGTTTTCATCCAGGCTAAAAACATCTCATGCTATGGGAATTTATAATAAACTTACTGTACACACATATATCCATGCTCCTCTCAGGATAAACTGTCAGAACTCCTGACAATCCTTTGACATATTCCTATTACCTTCACCTGAAAAAGACTTTGGTTGAATGAGATGCTGCATGGCTCTAGAGGCTCATGCTTCAGGTTTGTTGTTGTAAGGACTATATAGATACAACAGAGACATAACATTACTCTATAATGCTGCTGAGGCAGTTAATGTAACAGCAGTCCAAGACAAATTTCCCTATTGGGACAATGAAGTGCATTGTATCGTTTCGTATTGTATCATGTCGTATCTGTTGAAGTGATGTAATGATGAAAAGCAGATTATAACAAGAGAAACGCCTGAGAAACCATTGTTTCCTACTGGTAAGTTTACTGTGGGAACTGATGAACACCAACTCTGCTCCATCAGTGTCACAGAACAACCAACTCGCACAGACAAAGAATAAACATTTATAGAATCTTTCACTATTTATTTATTTATTTTCATTTTACCAAACAACTGAGGAAACACACAACTGCAGGATGTGCAGCCTCTCAAAATTGATAGAGTGGATAGATTTAGTTTACCCAAGTGGCACAGCAGCAGTGACTTCAGTAATTATTTATGTCTTTTGATCTGCCATTGTGATCCTTTACTGTCAACCACAATGTTGCTATGCAAAGCACAAAACTGAGCTCACAGATTCACAGCCTCTACAGAGAAATAACTAACTTTTATAACTTTGAAGGGAGCCAGGTTAGCAATTGGCCCCTGCTTTCAGTCTTTATGCAGAGCTAATTGCCTCCTGGCTCAAGCTCCTCACTTAACAGAAAGACATGAGAGGCATCGATCTTCTCATCTGACTGTCTGCAAGAAAGTGAGAAGGTGAACTGTCTAAACAGCCCATCTGTTCCTTTAAAGTGAGATAAAGGAAGAGAGCTCAAAGCAACTGACAAGGTGAAATCCAGCTGTTTTGCATCAGAGGCTTAAACATGTTGCATGCACATATTTAGTGTGCACACAACAAGCTCAGAAAAATCACCAGTAGATGGCACCAATGGGCAGACCCAGCTGTGATAGCAGAACTGTTGCTGGATGTTACATTTAAGACTAAATTCATGCCTTTTAAAGGATTAGGTGACCCTTCCTTGCATCACAAATCTCATTACAACTCGTGTTTAGTCTGCTGAGAGGACACAACTCTTGATTCAAAACGACACACAAACGTGAGAGAAAGGTGTGACAAGTCAAACAATGTACGACTGTGAAATGCTAAACTAGTAACTCGCAAACCCCCCATTTCTAAGTAATTCCCATCTCTTGCATGCACTTAATGCCTCTTGACTCCAAAATCCTCTGGGTATTGCTTCATTAATGAATGCAAATGGAAAGGCTTACTTCAGTGGTAGAGTATGAATAATGGAAGTGCTCTGATGATGTTATGCAGCTAGTGGAATTAACCACAATCGTGGGAGGGAAGGGTGTTAAGTGAAAAGGGCCAGGGTGGGTTAGAGAGAAGCACCTTCACATGGATCTTGATGGGAAGAGGGATGCCCTCCTTCAGCTCCTTGGTCTTCTCGTTGAAGTCCTTGCAAAACTGCCCGATGGGTATTCCTTTCTGCATTGGAAGAGGGAGAAAAGACAGTATAAACATGGAAAAATGGAGAAGAATTGCTTTAAAATGTATGAGAAATATGAGCTCAAGAATCATTCAGCTGAATATGTGGAGTGTCACGCTGTGCTGATGGAATACAGATGCCTGGACTGCTGTCAATCAATCCATCACAAACCTTCAAAGCTCTGACTTTATTCACACATGTGAATGGTTCAGGGAGCAAAGCTGTGCTTGTGTGAGTGCAACCCACTGTTTTTCCAAGGTGTATGTGTGTGTCTGTCACAAGAGCTATGACTAAATGCATGTAGGAGCCCAGAGCCAGAGAAACCCAGTGATGAATGAGCTCCCATTTTCTGGCTCCTGCGAGGCCAACCAGAGCGAAAGCAAAATGGATGGGTGACATTAAGTCAACACCCGGCCAACGCTGCTCCTTTACAGCATTCCTCTTTGGAGCCGAATTCAGTTGCAGAGACTAATAAAGAATCTAATTACTACTGCTGAAATTTAAACTGACCTTCACCCGCCATCCTTCCCAAAGGCAACACACCGATTGAAATGTTCGTTTTAGAAATGAGGGTAGACTTAAAAAAAAGGAGGTTTCACTCACAGCTTAATGGGGATGTGAGCTAGTATTGCTCCACAACAAAACAAACTGAGCAGAGCACAGTCTAATGATGGATTTGATAAAAAGTCAGTCATCCTGAGACATTTTCCAATGACAGATAGGGAAGACATTTATTTGAAGTTAACGGAGCGACAAGATCTCTCAACATCATCTTCACTAAAGACTTCAAAATGCACCTGATGAATGCAAATCAGCCTCTGGATCCCCACCACCCCATGCCTTCATTAGCGTCTAAAATGCTACTCATTACTCGCTTTTCTCAGCATCCGCAAACGCAAAAAACAACAAAGTGATTGAAAGTTCAACACATCACAAGTGGAGGCAGGTTTTTGTTTCAGCTGATGGGTGCTGTCTGAAATACAAAATCCACCTAGTGAAATGAAACACAGCTGTGTCCCTGGAGTCCTCACTCGGCTCTACCTTCCCTCCCCTTTGTACTAATTAACAGTAATCCCATGTCAGTATCTTCTGCCCATACCCTTCCCTCACTCCGCCTCCCATAAAACAACACAGGAAAGGTAAACAAGCAGGGAGGGTGCACTACAGGAAAGTCTAATTAAATATGGATTAATAAAAAAGCTGTGATGTCGAGCACGAGTCAAAATAAACCCTCAGGCTCTTCCTCACGAATTCAGCTCCCATTCCTCTACTTCTGTTCAGTCCCTGTCGGATAATGATCTCTCCTACGGACTCAGAGACAGCCTTTCATGCCACACAAAGCCATGGAAAAGCCTCTCTGACCAGCAAGAGATAATGCCTGATGCCTCCGAATTGTGTTTAAGCACAAACAGTGAGACATTATGCAGACACAGAGGGGACTGTGCTAAAGATAGACAGAAGCCTACACTTCGGATGGCCTTTCTTCCCAGACACTCCTTCACTGCTCACACAAATATTAAAAAAAAGTCATGAGAGACTAGCCTGAGGAGGAGAGATACGACCCACTTGGGACAACACACACTTTGCCTTGAGCTCCTTACACAATTTAGTATGCATCAGAGTGAGGTGATCTTATTTTAATTAAGCTGTTCCACAAAAGTCAAGGCACATCTGAAGATTAAGTTTTATCCTGGCCAGTTCAATAATTCACCTGCAGTAACAGCCCAATTGAACCATGTTGGTAACTGAAATCACGGTCTTTAAATGTGGCAGAGAGCTGGCTCGCCATGAAAGCAGTGTTCAAGGTTGGCTCCTCCAACTTCCCATGACATTTATCAGCGAGGGCGAGCTGGAACAGTAACATTCATGTCCTGGCCAAACCACTAACCCTGCTCACTGCATCTGAGCATCTAATCATCCACGAGTCTGAGCTGCTGGATAAACCCTCGCTCCCCAACCATGACTGATTAGAGCTCTCCAGAAGAAAATGGCTGCAGCACGTTACCAAAGGCGGGGCCTTCCACTCCACCGCCTGTGGACAAGGACATTCAGCCGCACATCTTCAAAGCCTTCTGAGATCCTGGGCAGCGAGATTAGCCGCTAATCTAAGACGATATTTCTTGCTGTCAAATCCGGCAGCGACAGTGGTGAGTAATAGCTATATGATCCATTCGAGATCAGCGCGGCAGGATGAGTCTTATTACTCCTAATTATGGGAGCAATTAGGCATTTGCAATTAAAATCTGAGAAGTGTCCATTTGGTTTGACCCTTCTACCATATTCTCTGCGGTCTTTTTCGACACTGTTCGTGTTAATGTGATTGGCCTTTCAGCTTCACTAACTCTTTTTAACAAGATGTAGGGCTGGTGTGGCAGCATTGTGTGTGCGTCGGGGAGGGAACTTGAATGGAAGAGAGAGGAGATGGAAATGGGGAAAGGGGGAGACAGCTGAGGTGTATTAAAGTTGTCAGAGTGTGGCGAGCGATCGTGGTCAATATTTGAACAATGAGCAGGGGTTTGTTTGACTGAGGTGAACAACAGCAAAGGGGAAAAGTAAAGAACAGGGCGCAGAGGGTCCTCATGAATATGAGTGAGCGAAGTGTATGTTTATGTATGAACACTTTGCCCTCCGTTTTAATCTGATGAGAGTCAGTTTAAGAAGCGGATGTGTGTGCATATTTAAGCTGCCTTCGCTGTGTGTGGTCGCTGGATGGTTCTGCATCTGAGATAAAAAAAAAAAAAAGAGAGAGAGAGAAAGGGAAGAGATAGAGCTCGATGAAACAAAAGACGGAGAGTTGATCAAAAGAAGCATTGTGCTCACGGAGGCGTGGCAAACATAAAGATAAAGGATACAGATGCAGGATAAGGCGGTAAGGCAGGAGGCAGAATTAATTGCCCCTGGCATACAAGGCCAGTGGATGAATTGCCCCAAGTGGTGAGGCTGAAGGAGGTCTGCGATATGGTGACAAAGGTGTTACAGTGAGGAGAGGCTGGTGGGAGGTGAGGTTAATTAAACTCTTTAGTGTGAAACACTCTCATTCATTACCTTCATTAACTCGTTCATTTAATCTGCTCCGGTGTTGGCATTTTATCACATTCGGCCCCTCTGCAGCATCATACAGATGATTAGGTTTCAAGCTGAACCCCTCGACTGCAGAGGGGGTAACTGAGAGGCTGAGCAGCGGGTCAGTTCAGCACACAGCAGCAAACTACAAACAGCCTGAAATAAATTGAGCTCACGCTGGACATGCATTTTAGTTGATTTTCCACAGTGGAATCAGTGGATTAGTCTTAAAACTGGAAAATGAAAACGATTTTCACTCCCGGTCTCCACTGAGCTGTGCTGAGGCCAATATGCAGGCCTGTTTAAAAGAGCTGAGGGGTGATGCTCAGATGAGTGTGAATGCAGAGCTGACGTAGTGCACCAAATTCATGGACTCCGGTTAAGAGCCACAAAATAAACCAAAACTTCTCCGAGGTCTCTCCGTTGTCTCGACCTTTGCTCAAAATAGACACAAACTACAGGTTGTTTTTTTTGCATCTGGCACAAGATGAAGAATTTGCCATTTGAGGGCACAGTGAGAGCAAGCAAGCAGGCGGCGGAGCAACAAAATGGATTGTGTCACGACAAAACATCCCATTTTCAACTCCATTAGGTCCCCCTCACAGACTTGACAGTGTTGTGCTTTTTGCCACTTCACATGATTAATCACGTATGGAGGCTGCAGCAAACAAACCAGCCTGAACTGCAGGCAGCTGTGGGTCCACACTGGAAATGACTGAAAAAATAACAAGATTCACGCACATGTGGAGGAGAGACACAGTTCAACAACAAGTGAAAGCAAACGTTCAAACGAAGCAGGTGGAGTATTCAGAGATGCTATCCCTTTTCACACTTGACAAAAGAACTTCCTAACACCCACTAATCTGGATTTTATCTTCAATGGGAAAAAGGCACACATTGAATTTGGTCCTGGGTATTTCCCACCAGCTCCAAATGTGCAAATAAAAAAAGATGGCAGTCGGGAGTTTTTGCTCTGGGCTGCAAGAGCGAGCGATTGCCTGAAATAAGATTTACAATCACAACTAAACTGACTGAAAGTCTCACAAGAAGGTTCAGAAACTGACATGAACACAAACGTGCCGATAAAAAGAAACGCAGCAGATCCATTATATGGGTTCACATGGTGGCTGGTAGCTCACATACAGTCCAGTGGAAAATATGAAACCATTCTGCTTCTGGTGTCTAACAAGGACTCAATCACATTGTTTTAATGAAAAGAAAAAGAAAAACAAACCACCTTAACTTGTTCATTTTGGTCTAAAATGAGTAAAAAGATTTGATCTAAAGGAGAACTTTGCAGAAGTTGGAGAATACTAAGTTATACACGACAAAACTTCAAAGAAAACTGTGTCCAAGTGGTGTGACTTGAGTCAGTGCTGGGGATGAGAAAAAAAAAAAAGTCTAAACTGATTTTATCTGAAGCGGAAATTCTTACAATGGAAATTTTGGGCCAATATTTTTAGATTTATCCAGGAATAGATTTTTCTAAATGGAAATAGAAGAAGAACTACAGCAACCATATCTCCTGGCAGAAAATATAATACCTATGTTGGTCAATAATGTAAAACATTTTATTTTAACAATATGCTCAAAACATTGCTAATACTTAAAGTCCCCTTGCTCTATGCATAGACCCAGCGTACACAATATAGGCTCGATGCTGTCTAACTGTTAAAACATTGTCATTTGCAACGTTTTACGACATAAAACATACACGACATACAAGAAGGAGATGGATTTGGAGGATCCCTTGGACTTTTTTCTTCATACTCACCGATGAACGGCAATATTTGAGGGTTTAAAACACATCATCAAGGTCAGAATTCATGTGTATGAGTAGGTTTACATTAGGTTAGTGTTTGTATCTTCTATATTTTTATGGAGCAATGTTATGGTGAAACGACATGGACACAACTGCACATACATTACTGTTTCACTTCATTGTGATAATTCCACATTCTGGGCATGTGGAAACAAAAGCATGTTTTTTATTCTGAGACTGGGCAGACCACAGGCAGTGTTTCCAAACCTTTGCTCTCCACATGGACCATTTATCTGCCTGCATTTAAAGCATGCTCCAACTTGGAGTCTACAAACAAGAATTCAGGAAGATTTTGCTGCTAAAATATTGTTGGTTTTCTACAAATTCATAAATTGCTCTGCTTCTAAAGATAAGATTAAAGTGAGCTTCTTAAACATCTGTAGTCCACTCCGCAACCCTGTTGGAGGCTAGCGACTCCACGCTTCATTAGCCGCTACCAGCAGAACTGTTGGCAATGAAGCTGAATTATGGCTGATACAAGTGCCAGGTTTTGACAAGAAAGATGAATGTGCAGAGTAAAACAGACAATATCTCTTGTGCCAAAGCAATTCATGCCTCACATTGTAGATGACACTGAGCAAGAGCAAAGAGCAGAGAGGTGATAGCAACGAGTCCTTCATATTTGTGGAGGTCAGCCTCAGGTCTGATGTGAAGCCCGGCTGAGCTGACTGTTGACGCCTTTAGCATTCTCGGACAGACTGTAACCCCATGTGTCCTTCCAAACTTCTTCAATCTTGTCTGAGGCAAAAAGTGATGAGTGCACAGTACTGTGGACAGGCTGCCCGCCTGGCTGCCCCGCTCTCTGCTGTCCTCACAGCTCCCCTCGTCCTTTTTCCTGCCTGCTCTCTCCCTCTTTCCTCTGTGAAAGTGAGCCAGTGTGCAAGTGACCTTCAACCACACCCAGTGGGAGCAACAAAAAAAAAACAAACAAAAGGAAAGAAGGGTGGGGGCTGTAGTGGGATGGAGGGATGTATGGGATAAACATGAGGAGATATGTGACGGAAGGAGGGAGAGTGGTGAAAAGCACACACACGCATACACACACATCCACAAAAAAGAAAAACACATGAAGAAAATGGAAAATCTCTCCTCTCTTGGAAGCCAGCAGAGCGCAGAGCTGAATCTGACAAGAAAGATGACTCTCCATCCCCTTTCTCGCCAGTCTGATTAAACCTCTCACTCTACAATGAACCCAGCGCACAGAGAGCTACAGAAACAAGAGAGCTCTGGACGAGAGCTTTGGCTAAATGTATAGGACTTTGAGGGCAAGGTGATGCTGTGAAATTCCAGAAAACTTCATCTGTGGCTGACAAAGGAACTGAAATTGAATTTCTGAGCAGAAAAAAAGGAGAGCCAGTCCTCTTCAGAAACTCTTTCCAAAGATTAATTTTCGACTGGATCCATCTTAGAAAAATTCCCAGTCCCTCTGTTTGAGCATGCACTAAGCCGGCTATAATGAGTTAATCTACAACAGAGGAATGATTTCCTTGTGTGACTAAGGCAGTAAGTAGACAGAAGGAGGGCTAATTAAAGTTGTAACATCTGCCTTCTGAGCTCCAAACGTATCTACAGGCTACGAGCATCTTTCGCTCCACTTCCTTCACTCCTCTTTCAAGCAAGAAGGGTAAATGAGGTATCTACATGCTCCCACACAGAGCAACTAAGCTTCTGCAAGTGGAAACACCATTATTAACATAACAAACAAGCATACAGTATAAGCCTGCTTTGATTTATTCGCAGCATCTTCCTCCAGCTAAACTTCCACAGCTGATGGTGAAGGAGAGAGGGGATGGGGTGGGGGGTGGGCAGAGGACGGGGGAGGAGGTCTGTGCATGAGCACGTAGCCTGCTTACAAATTAACACAACCAAACTCGAACAGCGTGAGTGAGTTTGTGTTGCGGCGCTCTGCCTCTCTTTTCTCCCCCGAGTCGTCTCCAAGGTTGCCTCGGTCTGCGGTTTCATCGCTGCTGCTGATGCTCCCGCTCCACTTCCGACCGACTTCTCGGCTGCTCCGCACTGCCGGAGCCCGATGACGAGCGGCGGCAGCAGCGCACCCCCCACCCCCCCATCACGGCTCCCCTTCCCCCTGCTGCTGTGTCAAAAGATTAACAGACAGCAGCAGACCCCGACACTGCGGGAGGCGACACTCGGAGATTCGGATCCAGATACAGCCTCTGCTAAACACCCTCGGAGCAAAACCAGGGTCGGGACGGAGATGATGTGCCACGCCAGATCTGCGCGGACGAGGAAATCTTGAGAACTAGGAGTCGGGTTTTTCTTATTTGCTCCTGTTACAAAAAAACAAAACTCGAGTCTGCTTTGGTGTGGCAGAAGCAATGACTTTTCCTCTCGATGAGCCTCTTTTTCTGTGTACAAACACCCGGACAGTGACACTTTTATCACCCCCGGCTCATCATCGACATTAAAAGACACTTTATTGGTCACCGACGGCGCTTCTGCCTGGGATTACTTGCTGTAAATCAAGCCAGGACGATCGAGCCCAAGTGCAAGGCGAATGGTTTGGGTAACTAAAAGCTTCGCTTTACTATCATCCAATGCACGGATTAAAGCCCCAATACCTGCTGTTAATGGGGCAGTTATGAAACAGGTGTTGCAGAGAGGTGGTTTATTAGAGGTTGTTAAATTAAAGGATGCAGGACGCCTCGAGACAACACTACACCCTGGACAGTTAATGAGGAAAGATGTATCAAACGGGATAACTGTGCAGAAAAGATTGCAACTAGAGGATCGATAGGGCAACTCTTGGGCTGCCACCTGATAAATCAACAGATTTTTTAGTCATGTGGATTTGGGTCTGGTGGAGAGATTTAATCTGCATCATCAAGTAATACTCTTTACTTTGCACATAATGGCTCTGATGTTGTCATGATGCCCTTGATGCTCCTGAGCCACCTGTGCTTGGGAGGGATTTTGTTTTTGATGCAATTTGGAGATCATAATGAGTGTTTATGGAGATAAACTGCAGGTGCAGACAAATTAATCTTGGCTCTACGAGGCTTTGTGTCCATCTAGGAAATACCAGATATTAATATAAAAAACAAATGTAAGAGACAAATCCATGCATCACTTTATCCCCATCAGTGTGTGTTTGACAGAATTTAAGTGCTCTCTGGGTGATTACTTAGACCAAGTGCACCCTGTGTGCACTCATGCAACATGAGGTGGATGAAACTGTAGAGGGGAGAAAACCATTTCCAGTGCTAAATAGAATTTGTGCAAATCCTTCACCTGCACACTATTATATGCCATTACTCATGCTTACTGAGAAATAGGTTGCCTCATCTTGTCAACATCCGTGTCACTTCCCAGACAGTGGAATGATGAATTTGGTCATTATTGATGAGCTGACTGGACACGAGGGCTGTCATCTCACTCTCTCACTCAGAAAAGAATAAATTACAGAGCGCTGACAGGGACTCAAAACACAAACATGGGCCGAGGGGGGAGATTTCCTGGGTGAGATTCAAGGCGCAGGTGGATTAACTTAGGAGGCATGGCTCGGAGAGAGCCAGCTGCAACAGTAGCTGTGAACTTCTTCACCCACACCTCCTCCCCTGCAGGATGAGGTTGCTCCCTGCGATGCATAAGACAAATTTAAATTCCAATATCCTCTCAATCTGCACCTTGCTGAAATTCATTCAGGTCTGGGGCTATGATAATCAAGTTGCCGTGTGCAGTGAGACAAAGGGCTTCATAGACAATAAGATATTTCCAATGGTGCCATGATTCACGCCTGTCCTCCCACCATGCCCGCGAGCAGGATTAATCAGTTGAGATCGTTCCTCATCCTTTTGATTCATCTGTTTCAGAATAAGCCTTTAATGCCTGTGATTTTTTTTCAATACTTCCACAGATGAATTAGGATTCATTCAGGGCCAGGCTGGCTCATGAAATGCATGTCTCAATATAAGTGGATGGAAGTCACTTTCTATCTACATTTAAGTCTTTTCTTCTTCATCACTCTCACCCCCTCTCCCCCTGAGCTTATTTATGAACTATTACCATCATGCAGTAACACTTTATTAGCCATGCAGACAGCTCAAAAGGCCTATTAATCTTTCACTTTCAGTTCTTCTCTGCTTCCACATACATACAATGTCTCAACCCCCCCTTAGGAGTTCCTATACCCTCTTTAATGATTCAGACAGCACAGAGGAGGCGGCAGAGCTCCTGGTAGTCCTACACTTATGGAAGCCATGCATCTTCCATCAGTGAGATATCAATACACATTTTTCACTGGCAGACTTTTTTTTCAGAGGCCACAATCACGCTGACAATCTCCCGCTCGATCACACTCAACTGTTGCTGTTAGGACACATCTGAGCCAGTAATGATTTTATATTACAATGTGATCGATCCAGCTGAGGGGTTGACACCCCTGAATGGTGCTGAGCAGATAACAGACAGTCCAGAGGCTTGTGCTCTGCTTTTCAGCTAAACACGATAAAGAGACACGGGCACGATTACACTGTAAAGCCAATGATCATTTTTCACACTGAGATCAATAATGTTTTTAATGCCGTCTGCAGCCGACATACAGTATGAGCTGCAAGAAAAAAAAAGTGAACCCTCACGTTCAAACACATTTGCATTGTTTTCATGTAGACGTGCACAGTGTGTACATAGGGACACAAATCTAAACAAATAGCAAGTTATCAATATTCATCTGAAATGAAATGGGAATTCGGGATGATTAAAGGCTGTGGCGTAGTATGAGAATAAACACGGCAGACTATAGAAGCAAAGAAAAAGCTTTGACAGGGCACCTAGCTGCGCTGAATGCAATTAATTAATAATGAATAAGCTGAGTAGAAAAAAAAAGAAGAGAAACAACAGAAAAAGTAACAGCAGAGCACTTGCAGGAAAATCTGCGATTCAAAAGGAGACAGTGTTAGGACCTTTATGGAAAATGAAAACTATCTAATTCACTGGAGAAGAAAAAAACCCCCAACAATTTAATAGGCCTCCCAGCTTGGGCAGCCAGAATATGAATCTCTGGCCAAAGATGAAGGGCGCTCATTGCTTACTCTGCGGCTAATGTCTTTAACCATAGCAACAAGCTTCAAACTATCCAACATTTGGTTTGGAAATAGTCTTGGAGAAACAAGCCTGTTTTCCTCAGCAAACCTGTCACTGTTCCCGGGCACAGATGGAACCTGCAAATTGATGCGAGCTGGGTCTGAGTACTGTGGATCTGTGTGTCTCTTACAGGCATGGTGCCCACGCCCCAGGTGTGCGTATCAACCCTGGTCACAGTGAGCACGATGGCAGTGGTGGACCTCTACCTGCTGGAGCAGAGCATGCTGGGACCTCGCGGTCTGTCAGGACCCAGCGTGTGGCAGTATGCGGCGGTGCTGCTGGGTGACGTGGGCTTCCTGCTTGCGCTCCGCTTTGTCTCAGCTGGGGTGGTTTCAGAGGCGCGGTCGCCACGCCGCGGTTTTGCCAACGCGCTCTGGTTCCTGTTCCTATCCCTCCTCCAGCTGAAGCTCTTCTTTGTCTGCCATAACTACAGGCAGGAGCGTCGGCCGCCTGATCCGCTGGCCAGAAAGACCCTCACACTGCTCTTATCCATCTGCCTACCTTCCCTGTTTCTCATTCTGACGGGAGCTGATCACATGACCCCGCAACGCAGGAAGCAGGAGGTGCGAAGTAGGCTCCTGTGGGTGGTGGTCGACCTGCTGGACGTGCTGGACTTGCAAGCGGGACTTTGGGAAGCCCAGAGTGGGTCCGCGATGGGGACTGGTGGGGTAATTGAGCAGAAGCTGCCCATCTGGGCCGAGGGCCTGGTCTTCTTTTACTGCTACGCCCTCTTGCTGCTGCTGCCGTGTGTGGCACTAACAGAGTTGGGGGCCACTGGCTTACCAGGACAGAGAGGACCCCGTAAGGACGCTTTGTACCCCTGGCTTAGCTTGGTCACCATCAACATCTTCACCCTAGCCCTAAGGGGCACAGGCATGCTGTGGTATAGGGACCCCCGAGTGTCCACTGTATTTTTGGGGAAAAACCTGCTGGCTTTGGCTGTGAAGCTGAGTTCAGCCTGGGAGAGACACAAGCAGGAGCGTGGTGCTGCAGGAGCTGGGACCGTGGCTGGAGCAGAACCAGAAGGCTCCACGGTGCCAAGCCAGAATTCAGAGCAGGAAGAGGGCCAGGCCCAGGGGAAAACTCCTCCCTCTCATTATCACACACTGTCTCACTCCCAAAGCCACACGCTCTCCCACGTCAGCTTGGAACCAACAGCAACGCCTTTAGGACCCTCTTTCATCTCCCACGAACTGTAGAGAATCACTCTGATCATGCACGCATGCAAAGATGTATGAGTGTATACCCAAACTTAAAATTTGGACCAGCAAAGCCAGTATGGCATCCCAGCAGATAACTTGAATGGAATTCGAGTAAAACAGTTATGGATAGAAAGCCGAGCCACGGAAATACATTTGACAAGCTCGGCCGTCTGTGCATTCTGTTGTGTTAAGAATAACTCTAAATGCATTGTGTGATTTGTGGGAGTGCACTTGTATATTCAACACTGTGAGCACAACTATCAGAATGTAAAGGGTACATGTGAAGTCAAGTAGTGTTCACTATTGTATAATGAAGGTATAACTGGTTTCCTCAAGTTTCTTATTTAGCTCTGAATTTGAAGTTAGAGATGTTTTCTTTTCCTCGACATGTATAACTTGAGTTTAATTTGATTTCTGGCTAAACATCTATTAATATCTGATCTTTACTTGTGTGGGTCTGTGGAATAACTGGATCAGTGCTCCCAAAACGGAGTCATTAGATGTCAAAATAGTGAGCCAGACCTTTCAGGGTGCTTTTCTTACACTTTCTCACTCACAGGGAAACTTTCATTGAGAAAAAGTTTGGTACAGTAGAATGATGGTTATCCCCCCCCCCCTTCAGTTCCACCGAGGCAGCGATCAACAGCCATCTACCAGTAATACTTTCTGAACATTGTGCTTCAGAGTTTTAATATAGTCTCAGCCAATGAGACTTTAAATCTAAGTCTTCTCACAGCCTCAAGTTATGTTCTCTTCTTTGTTTGAAGAATTTAAATTATACAGTTTTCTCCCAATACAGAAATGGAAATATTAAAGAGGGAAAAATATAAATAGTGAAGTAGAAAGTTTTTTTTTTCTTACATTTATACTATTCATTTTACTTTTTCCTTTTTTTTAAAACAAATCTCATTCCCTTCCATTTGCACCATGTTATGCCATTGAAGGTTTGTGCATCTCCAGTATTTTCTCAGCTCACTGGATAGGGATTATTCATTATCACTCCTGTAGATATGACCAGATATGGACTTCACTTTCATTTTGCAGTTTTCAGTCACAATTGTGTTAGATTTAGGGAAAAAGTGCTAGATTACAATGAGGAACACGATATATTCCAAAGATAAATACTCAAAAGTAAGTGGGAAGCACACCTATAAAAGTTTCAGCAAAACATGTCAGCAAACATGCTCATGTTTAATCTGAGCATGAAAAAAATGGAGATCATGTGATTTAAACTCCGCAACTGCAATGAGATTCACTTTGGGGGGAAAAAAGGGATACAAATTACTTTAAATTCAACTTCAAGTTTCATGCTTTTCATTCTGTTTCTCTATAATAAACCCCCCCAAAACAATAGAAAACATTTGAAACTGAAATGATCGATCAGTCCAGCAGCTGCCACCGTGTTGAAATCCAGTAACTTTCTCCGAGACAGTCGTTTTAGCAGATGGCCTCCTCTGACTGGAAGAGTTACGCTCTAGTCCAAGAAAATGCAAAGTAGCTGGAAAGCTGCGTTTGGCTGATCATGCACAACCATGACGCCAAACATGCCTTTCCAATCCATGCTTTACTTGTTTTTTTTTTAAGCCAATTACCTGTCAATTTCTGTTTATTAATGATTTGGCCTATATTTTCTTTCATGCTCTGATGAAAGCCCCCAGGCTGAAACATCACCATGTTGACATGGATGGTAGGTGAAATTGAGATTAGTCAACCGTCTTCCGCATACCTTTGATTATTCCACTTAATTCTTTGATTTGGGTTTTTGCATCACAAACAAATATACCAAGATAGTAAATCCAATTAAGGATTTGATTAATGCACCATCTATTGGGTAAAAACTTTTCTCACAATGATGACAGCAGTCCTTTTACATGCACTTATTGATACAACCACAGGACATTGTTCAAGGGATCAGGGTTGCTTTTCATTTATGACTGATCAGAAGAGATGATGGCGCCTGAGTGAGTCTCCAAAGAGGTGAAGAAGGGCACCTCCTGGCCATATTTATAAGGAATGATAATAGGTGACCACGCCCATTAAATAGGCTGACAAAATCCCCAGTGGGTTTATCACACCCAGCCAAAAGGAACGGTAACTGATATATTTTCTAAGATCTTCTTGTCTGGTGGAAATAGTTGATCTGAGGATTCAGGCATTAGTGTGTTATCTGGGTGAACAGAAACCTGCATGGCCAACCATCCTCACCAAACTGTGTCATTGAAATTCAAGCATCAGCTACCTGAAAGTAACTTAAGTAACAGAAATGTATAATTTACCTTCATATACTGTACATATCGACATGTGTTACTAATGTCTAAATCATCCAGCAGCGATTTCAGTGCAACAAAATGTGCATAACTCAAGATATAACCGTGAGACAGAGATTAAAGATGGGAAAGAAGCATTCTGGAGCATTTATACTACTTTCACACAATTTACAGTACAAGTCTGTTTTGCTACACTGTTTACTATGTAAGTAATCCCTTTACAGTTTCACTTAGAATTCATGTTTGCTGTAATCTGTACTTGTCTAAAAAGTCTTTCAATTGTTTAAAAAAAGAAAAAAAGAGAAAAAAAAACAACAACTGTCCAGCTGCCTGTCTGATATCTTTTTCCACAAAACACAAAGGTTTACTTTTTAATTCCCTTTTAATTACAGATGCAGCTGTTAACATGTAAATTTATCAAGATGTCGGGCGTCTCGGGACTGGTCAGAGCAGCAGAGAGCAGAGCACTGTAGAGGATGTAGCGTACAGTCAAGTGCCTTGTCTCTTTATGGATACACGCAACACGCTGCATGTAGGATGTGAAACCTGGATATGTGCCATGTGTTATACTGTGAAGTTCCTCCACAGCTGTTGTCAGCTACACCTCCAGGACAGAGTGCAAACTAATAAAGTGTTTCATACTGGCCTGGTGTTGACAGTTCATTGGCTATTATGTAAGAGACTTTCTGGCTCACAAACAAAGGGAAAAAGCAGGAGGAGTCAGTTAAAAATGTTCAAAGCCAGTAAACCCCTTGGGACAAATAACTCTCATTCATGTCAAGCCTCCGATATATAAGAGTCAATCGGCAGCCATCCTGAAGTCCCAGAAAGTTGTGCGTTTTAAGGTTTTTCTCATGCTGAGATAAAGCGATTGAAAACCTCCCCACAAAGTCTACGCAGAGAAGCATGCTCTTTGTCTCGCGGAGTGGCAAACTGATGAAAGGCCGTCATTTATCACAATTACGCCAGCGGCACCATCAGTCCGGATCCTCTCGCTGTAATCCTTGACTGTGCTGGTGTGCTATCGGCCTTTAAAGCTAAAAAAAAAGAGGTGTGTGTGTGTGTGTCAGGAGTTACAGTTAACATGTGTGATCTTTTTTTATAGTGAAATGGCTCTTTGCTCTCAGCTGCTATGAATGCACCTGTCGTCCCATCCTCTGAGCTTTAATGATCCCATTAATTGAAATGGAGGCTTTTTGTCAGAATGGAAGCACTTATGCTCACTGATTTACACTTGATTTACAGGCTGTGCTGAGACTAATGTACACTCTCTCCTCCACAGAAAGAGATTCATTTAAATTCTCTGCGGGGAGTTTCTCCTCAGTTAAAACAGACTTTTAGGGAGAAACCACAGAGGGATAACCAGCATAGCAGAATGCTTCCAACTCTCGTCTACCCCCTTCCTTTCGTCTCTTACTTCTTTGTTCACTCTACATTTCAAACACATGCATTCTGGATGCGGCCCCTGTTGGGCAACTTCTCATATTTCCATTATACTAAAAGCAGTGGCTGCAAAAGCAGCAGCAACTGCAAATAACTACCTCCTAGAATCTGTTACACCTGTTCAGCTCTAGATACAATGCTCAGCATTTGTCCTCAGCTCCCACCGACTCTCCTAACCTGCTCTTGAAGAAAAGAGCATGAGCTGCTTTGCTATTTTCTTTCTTCTTCCTCCTATGCCCTCTATTCTTCTCTTCCATTCGCCTGGGATAATTTCACTCTAGCTTGTAATTATACTCATATACCACCGCTGTCAGTTTCTTGTTTTTCTCTCCCATTCCTTCTTTTGTTTCTCTCGTTTGTTTAAATTTGCCCCTCAGCAGCCAGACAGCCTACCTCTCTGCTCTTCCCTGTCAAGGGTGGTTAGTCAGAGGTAAGGGGAAAAAAATGAGTAAAGGAAGGCTAAGATTAAAGGGCCGGGGCAACTGCCTCCAGCACAGTAGTTGCCGACTGCCATTTATTTACCGTTTTCTCCACAGATTGTCAGCTTGACAGCCGAAGGACACAAACACACATCACGGCGTCCTGACGACGGCATTTCAAACAGTGCAAAAAAGGTAAAACCTTAAACAAACATATGGCCTTATTTTGCTTGATCAATCACTGTTTTACAACCCATCTCACCTCATTACCCCCTGATGCTGCAGCCGCCAAAGTATGCTTACAGTACAAGCTCTAACCCACCTATCCACATTTAATGGACAGATGTGGAAATCCTTCATCATAGCAAACACACACACCGTTAGCAGCGCTGCTTTGGGAAAGAACATCAAAGTAAACTCTATGAGAAAGAGATGAAGTAAAAGAATATGATATGCAAAGTAGTGCTCAAATAATCAGTTTATCAACAGAAACATTAACAGCCGACACTTTTGATGACTGCTAAAAAATGACTTAAGGTAATTATCAAAGCACAAATATAAGGCATCTGTTGATTCCAGCTCATCAGATTGAAGGATTTGCTGTGGTTCTGTTTTTAATCACAACATATAAACAGGACCGGAAGAGAATTTTTATTTAGTTTTTAGTGTGAATACACATTCAGGCAAACAGTATCAAAACAAACTTCCACTATGATTCACATCGCATGTTCTATTTCAGAATAATGCGTGATTGGATTATACTCAGTGATGCATGCTTTCTGCAGACTTGCAGCTGTTAAACATAGCACACATTTTAGCCACTTCTAGACAGATTACACTTGATGTATCATCATTTACTTCTTGACTTGAACATGTGCTGATACGTTGAATCTGCACTTAACTAAAAGCTTTTAAGGGGTGCAAAGAATCACACACAATGAGATGTCTTCATATTTGAACATTAAAGGTGCAGTTACATAATGAATTTGGGATTATAGTAGAGACTTATTTAAATTGGGGAAAGGGTTTACAAACTACAGCTTTTTCATATGTAAAGTCTATTTTTACCAGAGATCAAAGCTGTTTCTTTAACAGGTGCGAACTATTCTTACTTTATTATTTCTAAAAATCAATGAAGCAATAAAAGGTGTGGAATTGATACCAAGTGAAACATATGTATTTGGAAGCTGAAGTGCACTCAAAGGAGCTCTAAAAGCAAGTAAAGCAGGCCAAACTAATCCATCTGAATGATAGCAGCAACATTAAGACTGGTCAATTCAAGTCTTTGATATGTTCTGTGAAAAACAGAACACTTTAGTGGGCTTGGCAACAAAAAAAGGTCTTGATGTCCGAGAAGACAGAAGGTGTACAATCGCAGGTTCCTTTTCATGAAAAAGAGGAACTTTTCAACATCCAGCAAGGTGAACTACATCTTCCAGAGATATCTACCATAAAAAGACTTTAGGATTCATCACTAGATGCAAAACATGTATAAGCCTCAAGAATTGAAAAGCTAAATTATACTTTGTTCAAAAGAGAATTCTCAATTAGCCGCAGCGGCTCTGAAACAGCATTGGTTGGACAAATTAAATTAAGTTAGAGCAACCTGCACTGACAGGAAGAAAAGTATGGAGAAGACTCAGCCGCTCATGATCTGAAGCATACATCATCTTTCAAACGTGTGAAGGTAGTTTGATGGAATGGGCATGCATGGCTTCCTGTGGCATTGGGGGGGGGGGGGTTACTACTGGTTATAGTAGAAGTGAGAGAAAAGAGAGGCAGTCAGATGGATGACTGCGAGATACTGTCTGATCAGAATCAGCAGAATGCAGCAAAACTGCATTCTGTAAAGAAAGAACTGTAAAGAATATAACTATTCTGCAGAGATCATCAAGTAAATCCATTTTAGATGCATTTCACTGGCAGAAGACAAAACAAAAAGACCCACAAACGGCAACAACCGGAGCACATTTATGCATTCATACACATTTTTTTTTACTGATATCTGCAGGTTCCAGGAGGCAGGCAGTCGGTGCATGCAGATGATTCTGGATTAAGCATTTATCAAGGGTTGCTGATCGTGATATTTTTACCTATCCTCTTAATAAAAATTCAAAGTCTACATGTCTCTTGCATTTTGATGGTTATGTAACTGTATATTTTCATACCTTGCTGCATACAGTGAACAAAAAGGGCATAAAGATACACAGAAAATGGATTTAAGTGAAGAACAAGCATATATGATAAACTATACTACATGTATAATATACATTTCTGTGGTGGACCACAGAAATAAAAAATCTTTTTGACAACTGAAGGGACAATTTAACAAAATTGCCTTGGGTTTCTTTATAATTTTTTACTGCTATACTATTGCAAATCTATTGTATGTAGACAACTACAACATTACTGTATCCACAGCTTTTGATAAAACTACCAGTTGAGCTTATAAGGACAAAAACGCTGATATCAAAAAGGAAGGTTTTAAACAAGAGCAACAAGGAACCAAGTTTGTTTAAAAATTGTGGGAGACGCCAAGTTGGGAAAACTAATCACATATAAAATAATTTCACTGGAGTTTTTTCGATGCATTATTTAACAGGCTGCTCACTCAAACAGAATATTTTGACAGGACACAGCAAGGAACAAGTGTTCAAAGGTGAAATGTGCCATGCAAACAGAGACTTGGAGTATAAACCACACTGCGTACTTGTTGAAGTCGGGGAAAGAAGCCACTGCTCTTAGACTCCTGTGATAGATGTCACAAACCACAGTTTCTTCAAAATGATCAAATTCCAACTGCGGCGTGTTTGGGAAAGAAGCAGCACCTAAAAATACAACACACACTCCCACAGATGCTGACACATTATCACTCGTGTCACTGAGATAGGTTTTATATGATGTGAGGGATGGGAAGGATTAGACAGAAATATATAACTGCTTTTGTCTAAATCTTCACATGTGCTTTTTGGGTAGCTGCCAATAAAAATACGCCGGCTGTCGGCCAAGAACAGGTTTTTTGCTTTAAAATGAAGCAGCATTCAATGGTAAAACCGTTAAATGCCTCATTCTATTAGAATTTATGTTATAAGCTGTGAAAGTTAATCTGCAACCAACCATTAAAGTGCACTTATTGCTATAAATGGAAAAAGGGAGAAAGAAAAAGAAAATCAAAGACCTTTGGAGTTGGGAGTTGAGTGACTTCTTAATTCCCATCTTTGAGTCAGAGGGAATACAGAGGTCTCCTGTGTAGCTAAAGGGTAGGGAAGATTTAGCTGTGCCTTAAATGTGATCAGTGCAAAAATCTTAAAATCAATAATACATCTAAGTGATAGGCAGTGCAGAGAGGTTAAAATTGGGTTATTAAAGTCATTTAACTTGGCGGTACTTTAATTTTGTACAGGAATGAAAGACATTTAAATGGGATAAGATTAAAACATAAATTCAACACTTCACTGTTAAATAATAACCACCGAAAAATATCTGGGTGTATTTCAGCTGTGGGGAGTGTTACTGTTCCACTTGAAGACATGGAGATTCTTTAGAGCAAACCATTTTAATCCTGTAGCAACTTTAACTTCCAATCCTTTGAATCCATCCAATTTAACAGATTAGTCTGGCATTGTGACATAAATCAGCCATTTCCCCAAGTCAAAAACAACTGGTCCGATGAGCGCCCGCTGTCTGAGATCTAACAATTAGCCAATCAGCACCATGTTGGGACTAATGCTCCTGTCAGGATATTGCGGAGTATTGTATTGGCATACGAACTGTAACAGGGATTTTTTTTATTATTCACTTAAAGTCCTCAGCTCCTAATCTGTTCATTTAAAACCATGTTGGCATGGTTACACAGCTATGACAAAAAAGGCCAAGTGGACGTATTGATCTCTTGTTATTGTTTTGAGTAAATCAAACACTTTTCCACACTCAAATCAATCAGAATGAAGGTCAAACTGAGTGTGTATAAGAAAAAACAAGAGTTTCAATCTAATATGAGGCACGGATTTTCAACAACAGTTGTGTTAAAGATGTTCAAGTGTGTATAACTAACCTCTGAGGAAAAAGTAGCTTATTTACACATCCAGCAGATATGAAAGTGAAGCACTTATTCATTTCAGCCCTTTAGCTGCTAAATGATCCACTGTATTCACTTGTACTGCTACCAAGAACAATAACACTGAACAAAACAAAGACGCAAGCCAGGAAATAAAATAATGAATGTAAAGAAGCTGATGTGTTCAGTAGAGCCGAGGAGAGCTGAGAGTCGAAAGCAAGTTATTTTTATGCCAGGCGGTCATGTGATCCATTTTCAAAATGTATTCTAGCAGCTTTAAGGCAAACCAGCATAAGTATAACCTCTTCAGTGCAGTGATGTGAAAAGTTCTGATTTCTAACAGTGAATAACTTAGTGAAAACTCCCCCACAAAGGAAAGACTGAGTGTCATCTACGAAGCCACTGCCTTTATAAATGATGCAGAGTTTGGGAGGGAAGACCAGCTCTAGAAGTGAGCCGGAGAGATGAAACGGGCTGATTTACCCTGAAGAGAGATAATTGATGCAAAGCTTAAATGATTCATCCTTACGCCTGCTTACAAAATTTAATTTGGCTAAATGTGGCTATTGCTTTTCATGCAAATAAACCAGATGTGATTGTTTAAGCTGTTGAAAGAGTTTTGTTCCGTTTAATGTTGGACAGACAAAAATTGGAAGATGCAAAGAGGAAAGCTTCTATAACTGCATCTTATCTAGAAAAATGATATTCACAATGAAGTGTCTTTATAGGTGCAAGCTGAAGGTTTTGCTGTGGCCCTCACAGCCCACAACCCCAAACATGGATGCAGAACAAAGCAGCAGGCTCTAATACTAAACTAGAAGCCTTTTGAAGGAAGAAAAGAAAGAAGAAAATAAGTTGTGAAAGACTTGAGTAGCTACAAAATACATTTAGAAGCAATGATACTTGGGAGGAGGGAGGTTGTGCATAGACTTCTGCTTTAGGCTCTTTTTGTATCGTTTTAAAACTGTAAAAAGGAAAATAAAAAGTAATCTTCCTTAAGATATCAAAGTTACATTTTTTCCTTTCACTGTTGTCTTTTTTTTTTAAAGAGAAGTATAGAAATTTTGAGCACTGAATCCGACTGAGTCTGCCATGAAGATCAGGATACCAGTAATGAGCAGGTTTTCTGTTGTCGTTAATGCTGTGCAGCTGGTCACTGCAGACTACATCGCTTTGAACTGAAGACTAAAGCAATGGTTCAGATTCTGTAGATATCAAAAGATAGAAACATGTTAATTTTACATTATTTATCTTCTCACATCTCAACAATTTCCTGAATTGTGCGTTGCTCTTTCTTCTGTCAGCTTTGTCCACCTTTCCATCGTCCTGTCTGAGTATCGTCGTTAAGTCCCAGAGATGGATTAACTGTGGGAATTGATCTGATTTCCAAGTGTACAACAGCATACAGGACAGATGACTACTGTCCATTAAAGAGGCTAACTGGATCATTTGTATGTACAAAACGAGCCATATGGTGCTTTCATTCAATACTGAAATGGACGATCAAGCGTTATTAGCATAATGGCCACTAAAGTGGGTGCAGATTGGACATTTATGGTGGAAAATAAAATAAAAATTTCACATGACAGATAAAAACTCAACATAATTGTGTGATCAGAAACGAAGATGAGGCTAACAAACACAGTATCAACATTGAGCTGCTACGTTCAGGGGGATTATTTTAGTTACAACAAATAATAATTCAGCCTCCATGCTCATTGTTTGAAGATTTCTGACCTCTCTTTTTATTGTTGCAGTTAATGCGTACGTTTTTCTGGCTGGAGTTGGTGAAAAAGTCGCAGCAGTAGATTGCTGAGCATAAAAAAAAAAAAAAACAACCCAACAACAAACAACCTCAGCGGCCTCTCTGGAGCAATTGAAGCAGAAAGACGTACACATGAATTTAAGATAAAACCTTCGCACATTCAATCCCACTTCATCTACTGGTTTGTATAAAGGGAGGTTAATGTATAGGGACAGCTGCTGTGGATGGAGGTGTTAGTGTCTTTACCCTGGAAACCGAGTAAATAGTCGCAGACTAAGGCACACACCTGCACTAAGCAGCTGTGCGACCAGAATAAGAATAAGAAAATACAGAGGGCTATAGGAGGAGACGGAGGTGATGGTGGGGATGTAAAGATGAGGTGACTGAGAGGAATGAAGAAAGCCTGTGATTGGCAAAGTGAAAATAGGGAAAGATCAGGTTGTCTCGCGGCTAATGAGAGCTGTGTGAGAAAGGTCAGGTGATAAAATGAAGCGCTGCTCCCACAATTAAGTTAACGTTCATGATTACTTAGAGCAAATGGATGGAACAAGAAGCGAAATCACAGGTAATTTACCTGTCCCAGGATGGGGCCTAGTGGGGGTCCAGGGGCTGCTTGTCCTGACCTCACTATAGCTCGGATTACATTGCCTGTATCCAATTTCTTCACAGCCTTCGCTGCCTTGGAGATCTTTGACATCCTGGTCCGTCTGCGAAGCTTTAAACTAAGAATTTATCCCCTGAAAACAGAAGAAAAATAAACAAATTAGGCTTTCAAGCATACACAACTGCAACAAATCATTCACACCGTGGGCTCATTAAAACATCATACAGTCAAGTCAATATGAAAGCCCACAGGCAAAACCCGTGTCTTTCCACTCTGCAGTGGGCGAGTAATTAAAAAAATCTTTGCCTTCGATCGTCTCAGCAAGAGCCACTTTCCTGGAGCTGTTTGCAGCGTGGATCAGCAGCAGAGGGAGATGCTGGAAAACTAGCTGGAGTTAAACTTCTGTCGCCTCACCTCCGTTCTAGATAGGTCACCACTAAATCCTTGGTGCTGCAGCGGAAACTTCTCTGTATCAGCGAGGGGTCAAGAGTCAAGGGCAGATATATGAAAGAGGAGTGGAAGCATCCTCATATGTGAACATAAAGAGGAGTCGGCTTTTTCATTCCACCTTAAAGTGCATTTGCCGAATTAGGAGTCAATTAGTGGAGTGGGGAGAATGGCCTGAACTGCTGGCCTTTCTCTGGGGAGGCAGAAGGCATAAAAGCAGACTTATAATCTGCTGCTAGAATAAAAGTGATACTGACACAGCTGTAAAAAAAAAAAAAAAGAAGACAAAGAAGGAAAAAAGATCAATGACTGGAGCCAAGGGACAAATACAAGTTTTAAGGTTGAGCCTTGAGATTCAGGGAAACCCTGCATTCAATAAAAATAAGTAGTTGTGGGGGGAGAGACGGTCCAGCAATGATTCATTGTACGCAACAGAGGGTATCCAATTAGATCAACAGAAGAGACAGTACCAGGGAGATATATGGGATCTCATGCTGCTTTGGAGCACAAAAAAATAAAAGGGGAAAAAAAAAGGGGGATAAACTACTCCCAAGGAAAGTTGTGATTCTATCTCGACTGGTGATTATCCAGCAGCCGTTAAAGTGCAACCACCGTGAGGCAATATTTGTAAGGGCATTACGGTGATGCGCATACTGCAGAGAGACTCTCAAATAGAATCCATTTAGTCTGGATTCCCTCAATAGAATTTTTTTGTTACTTTTCAGAGGTCAATTTTACTATATTCACCTAATGTGTTCAGCTGCTTCTTTGTGGAGAAATTATGTTGCAGTTAGGTCCATTTTGGAGCCAGTTAGAAAAACAGAAAGCAATATGCATTAAATCTGAAGTTAGAAAACCTGCTGCTATTGTCAAACAAATCCTCCTGAATCCATATCTGGCAAGCAAAGCTATTTGAAGGTGGATAAAAGTGCTACTTAAACAAATACAATAGCATCCAGAGCTAAGCTAGAATTATCAAACTGCAAGGAAAAAAATGGTCAGAACAGCATCAAATATTCAGTTTAATTCCAATTTGGGGCAAAAGGAATAACAGTGTGCAAGTAAGGGAAATGACAATGTCATGCTTTAATGCACTACAGCTCCAATTTCTGTTAAGAGTATGAATAATAAAACTGCAGCTCCCTCACAAAATGAAATCACTCATCATAAGGCCAAGAAATGGCACTGAAGAAGAATTGACCTACATAAGGCATCACAACACCACTGACTGTGTTTCATACAGCTGGATTTACAGTAGATTCAACAGTGAGGGAAACCGACTCTCTGACTGCAGCAGGAAACAAGCCTTTAACCTCGTTTCCTGCTGCAGTCAGAGCTGGGTTAATGCTGTTGGGAAGAATAAAATCAAAGCTGCGCTCATTTAAAAAGGAAATGCCCATTTTGAGCTATTCTTCATGTATTTAACAGCAGCAGCATAACTGTTAACAAGGAGTACACAGAAAGAGCAATTTGTTTGGCTTGTGCAGTGACTGTGTTGAAGCACTTTGTTAAAACATGCCTGATAAAATAATGAGATACCGACCTGACATTTAAAGGATCAACCAAGTCGGGACAGGTGAGATGTGTGTGCTGAAAATCCCCCAACAATTACATTCAAATCTTGGCCTTGCAATTAGCTTAAACAGAAACAGCAGCGTCTGCCGAGCATTCCGATGTTATTAAAACTGACTGCATTTCAAGGATAAAGCTGACTTTGATTAAAGGAATTAATCAGCTTGCTATCAAAAGTGTAGGCTTTACTGAACCAGCGAAGCCCACAGCTGATCTTTGTTTAAGCTGTTAGGTTCATTTTATTCTTTAGAGAAGCCAAACAAGCAGCTGCCATCAACAAGGCTTCTGAATCTGTTATTAATCCAAAAGTCAAGGTTAGAGACATTGATCCTTTAGAAAATTACATTTTTGAAAAACTAACAAATTGGTCTTTTAGAGTCCTTTCTGGTGTGAATGAGCCAGACTCAGCTCAATATAAATGATACTGATATCATATCAGCCAGGGGGAAATTAAGCCTTCTTCTTTTTTCTATATCTTTCATATCTTTTTGCTGCAGCTAGATGAAATAAAAGCTGAACAGTAATTAATTTCTCAGTGGGATCAGGCGATGTACCTGCAACAACTCAGAATCAAGACTGGTTCAATAGCCTTTGTTACACTTCATCCGCTTCCTCTTTATATCTCTGCTAAATTAAAATGCAGAAAAGTCAAGAATATGAAGTCCAATATTTCTCATTTGCACCGATTCTGTGCTGCCACGTGAAATGAAGAATCAGACATTATTATCTCAAAGGAGAATCCAGGCCGGGATGCAAGTTGAAATGTAGTCACCTAAAGACTGCTTCAGAAATGGCTTTTCATGTTTTTCTTTTATCAGAGTGCCTTTGTGAAGTCGGTTTATTACTCTTGACAGCTGTTTATGATGCCCATCCTGAACCACCTTTGCAGCTGTCAAAAAGTCATGCTCAACAAAACACCGTGTGTAAATCTGGCATGTGGTTGCCAACATTTAATGCTTACTTGAGCATTACATTTTTATTTGGTACAAGGTTAGGAACACAAAAAGGTGGGCTTAGCAGCATTTTATATTTCTAATTTCTGTGCTACGCTGTCATTAAACTGTGTAAAAACAATAAGATGTTAGTCAGATAATGACTCTCGATGCTTTTGATTTTCCACTTTCTTTAAATTTGACTTTTTTTGAGTGGAACATCTTTAAAATTACAAAATGGATCGCTGCGACATTGTATACAAATGTTAATTACTCTATTAACTAGATTGATCTACAGACTTTTGACTCTACAAGGTGATGATTCCCTTTCTTTTCCTCTATAAAAATTACACTGATGCTATAAATCAAAGGTCTGTCAGAATTTGTGTCACACGTGTTGGATAGTGCTCTGCTGGACATTACAGTTTAAAAGTGGTTACACATGTGTTCTTCAAGGCTGTTCGCTCATCTTTAGTGTCTTTTGGGATTAGACATGCAGAACCATCTCAGATAATCATCAGAAGGAAATATTCAGCATGCAACATCAATGCAATGTCATAGCAACACAGATACTCCTTATTTTCTCAACCAAAAACCGTAGTAAACAACTATATGAGCTTTGAGTTGTTTTTAAAGATGACAATTTGCTCTTTTGTGACCCATTTCTGAGTAGTTATTAACTTTGATTCTCTAAATTGAGAGCAAAAGCCACATAACATCAATCAGATTTTGAAGACTAAACAGACCTGCTGCCAGCATCTTGGTAACCTTACGATGCCTCGTTGAGTCCACAGAGCACGTTGTGGTGTCTCAAGAGGAAACCTTTAATATCAGTCTGGTTGTGGCTATTTGGTTTATATTAAACCTGCATTTCACTCTTATCACTGACAGTTGAAGACTTTGTTCATATCAGGTGCCTCTATTTTTGAGCTACACTGCTTTCTATTTTTCCTTTGAAATGATTTTCTACTGTCTCTCATGCACTGCGATAACATGCTATCTGCAGCTTTGCTGATAATTCTCTGCCCTAATTAGAATGATTTAATTTGACAGATTGAATTTATTCCAGTAAGTTTCTACCTCTGGAACTCGTGATCCATTACCTGATATTTCCTGTCCTAAGGGTGCAATTTTGTCATACTCTGATGGGAAGTGAAGTATTCTTATTCTGGTCCCATAACTCAGTCTCAACAGAAAAAAAGATTCTTTTTTTTTCTTTTTCTGCTGCTTCCATCTCATTAAACAGATAAAACCCTACCAGAGGCCTTTTGAAAAACATGATTTCTATTCCCCAAAAAAGAGAAACCAAATTCATTCTCATCTTCTAGATAGACTCTGACAATCTCTTTTATTCCGCTCTTGTGTGGGAGACCATTTAGTGGTAAAATGTTTAGCTGTGAGATTAATTCACAATGAGTGAGTGTGTGATTCCTTAGATCACCTTTGTCCCTACTATACAAGCCTGCTGCCAAAAATATTTAAGATAAACAGGGAGGCAGTCCGTGGAGACGAGCTTTCCTCCCTCTATACGGAGAAAAAATGAGCACGAGCATATAAAAATTACAACAATTTAAAGTCTCTGCTCATCTCTGCATAAAAAGTTTGAACACCATTAGAGTCATGATAAATGACTAGTGTCTTTGAATGCACAAAGCGAGTAAATCTCTGTTAACAGTACAATAAACAGCAAAGGAAAGACCTCCACTGTCAGCAGGGAACTCTGGGATGTAGCATCTGTTTCGATATCTTCATGTTACGAGTCAGAAGCTACAGACTGACTGTAATCAATGAGCTTATTGCAGTGCCGAAAACAGAACAAATGTACCAAACTGTGATCGTTTGCGTAGCCAATAGCCACACAAGAAGCTCTCAATAAGATCATGAGATAACATCAGATATAAATTTATAAAGCCAGTCATTTGCCAATGCTGTTCCACTACATTAGTATTCATCCCATCAAACTCCGGCCCTGGAGCTATTGATTGCTGAATGCCAAGTGCTAAAGGCCGGTCAAATAAAACGAAGAACTCAAGAAGACTCTGAATGATCCCTGAAGACTTAAAAGAAAAAAAAAAAGAAGGGACTTGCACAACCTGATTTAACCTACATATGAACCTGCAGGTCTCATCTCTCAGGGCTCTGAGCTCATCTGTGCATTTCAGGACTAAACATCTCATTACCTTCTCAATTTAAGTCATAAATTCATTTTACACCAAGTAGACTGATGTTACATCAGAACTCATTAGCTTAAAACTAGAAAATGTGCATAAAGCGGCAAAAACTGCTTCAAATTACATTTTCAGTGAGCAGTCAGGTTAAAAACATATTCTTGTGGAGATGTTACTACTTTATATTCATGTTATACACTTAATTGATGCTCCTACAGAGCAGACAGATATTATCACTGCCTTTGAACTGCAGGGCTCTATTTTTTTCCTGTGTTCAGCATGTTCTACAGTCCAAAACATAAAAAGGCATTATTTCAGTCTTTCCATGCAGACCACGTATCCATCTGCTGAGGCCATGTTTTAATTGATGAAACATTTTTGGTATTCATTAGTAAGATTTCTTTTAATGGAAACAGTGACGAACATGTGTTCTGAAGAAGCCATTTTAACAATTGAAAGACAAACTTCTCTGGTGGAGAAACGTTGCAAACAAGAAAGTTTCCCAAACAAGGTGGACAAAACGAATCCTGTTTTGGTATTTGTAACTGCACAAAGATTGCAGCGACTCTGAAAAACAACCACCGGCTAAGCTAAGTGGACAGCAGGGACCTAAAGGTTAGAGAGACGGACTTGTGACAGGAGGGTCATTAATTTGCTTCCTAACATTGTTAGAGCAGCCTCCGTTCAACCCTCATTATGAGGAGCCCTTTAGTGAGGACCTTAAACGCCAGCAGCTCAGTGGCACACAGATCAGGCGGCGGATGTACTGAGCATTACAAGGTGGGGTTTGTATACAGCTGTGGTTCAAGATCAATCATACATTTTCAATATCTGGCGAAATATCAGTTCAAAGACATCATTTTAGTTAAATAAAAATCCTCATTTCACAATATTTGCTCTGCCTCTATTTGTCTTTTCATAGTAAAAAAAACAAAAACAAAACAGACTCTAAATTATAGAAGCTTTTTAATAAACCAAATTAATCATAACTGGAATACTAATAGAAAAAAAAAACATAAAATATTGGGATAAAACTGAAAAATATCACCCAAAGTAAAAAGCTTACATGAACAAACAATTGGTGCTTCTCCCTCAGTGGGATGTGTCCTTCTTAGTTACATTCTTCTCAGGCTAGTCTTGTGTTTGAAAACCAGATAATGAAGAGGTCCTAACAAGTGGGCAAACATCACAACAATGGTCCCACTGTTAATTACACCTGACACACACAATAGTTAAAGGAATCGATATGGCTGTTGGATGGTAGCTGTCAGCTGGCAAACAGCCATAGTGGCAGTTTAGACCTTGGGGTCTTTTGTTAGAACACATCACAATACTGATAATTTCATGGTGACAACAAAAGGGATGCAGAAAAATCTTGGCTACAAATAAATGTATAATGCTCTGCCATCTATTTGTCCTCTGCCTGTGGCATCTCGGGCGTGCACGAAGGATGAAGGGTGTCGTGAGAATGCTGAGGAAACACAGACGCGCATCCTTGAAGTTTCACAAAACTAACTAAATCCTTTGAAGGACCCTTAACACTGGAACAGTCCTTTGGCAGAATTTCTCAACGTGACATCTTAAAGATGGCAGCCTTTCAGGATTCTCCCTCGACTTTGAGAAGCACCTTGTGTGTGGTGTTACCATGGAAACCATGTATTCAGTTGCAGAGATCCATTTCACGCTGCTGAAACTAGATTTAACGCAGCTTAGAAAGTTAGTCTATATCTCAGATAGTATTACGTTAACAGAATTAACATGTTATCAAATATCATATAAAATGATCTCATAATTCAAGTGTTCAGTGTATTTTGTACAGATGGTGCTTTTTCTCGTTTGGTTTTATGAGTGTGGCCAGAGTCTGAAGAGAAAGCCTGAGTTAACAACGATTTTTTATCAAACTAGAAAGCCTGGATGTGTTGAACTCAATTCATACTACACCCCTTGGGATTTGTTTGACTTTTGAGCCTTTAAAATATCTAACAAATAACAATTAAATCATTTTCTTCCAGCTGATTGATTAAATGATTAATTGTTCCAGCTGTTAGAGGCCGACATTCATCAATACAGCATGTCTAAATCTAATAGTAGTCTAATTAACTGACTCAACCCTGCTCCACCAGCAACCTTTCACTCATGCTTTCCTTTTTGCTATAATTTGTGTTTGTTTTATGTGGAAAGAAGAAGAGAAACTAACTCTGGATGCACCAAACTAACCATTTGCTCCTTCTCTGATGTACTGAATCCTGCTTCACAAATAACAGCAGATGTATGTTTTTAATATGCTATGCAACATAAAAAAGGCATGCACTGCACCGGGAACAAATACTTCTGACGCCTGCTAAAAAATTTGTAAAGATGCCACCAAAAAAAGGCACGTAAGACACAAAGGAACTTCAGCAGTAGTGAGACTGTCTGCTTGGTAAACTCTAACCAGGCAAGTGAGATGTTTCACAGTTTCATACCGGTGCTAAAGGAAAATCAAAAACCCAGCATTGGCAAAACATTTCAAGCTCCACTAGGAAAACGGGAGGACGAAAAGAGGAGAAAAAAGTCTTACAAGTAGACCTAAGAGTCTAAGAAATAATTGGAGAGGCTGTGCTGACAGGTGTCCAGTCGGATGCTCCACTTGAGCGCTGCTGCTTCAGGCGCATCAGTTACTGAAGCCCCCGACACAGACACTGATCCTCTGCCAAGCGCATCAGGGGCTCAAGCCCCCACCAGTGATGCATTCGTGAGCACACCAGCTGCTGCAGTAACATTCAGAATGATCATGTTGGAGATGTACTCTACAAAATTTTTGGTACTTTAATAATATTAATGAACTTCCACAAGCAGGGAAGTGCATATTTGTCTTATTGCAACCCAATTTAGCCCATAATAGGGGTCATGAGGAAATTATTTGGGATGAAAGAACCTGATTGGCCCCCATCCATCACCTCTGGGACTGACTAGAACATGAAGTATAATCTAAGCTTTTTAATCCAACATCAGAGTTAAACCTCACATAAAGCCTAGATGCTCTTGGGGCTAAAATGGGAAAATAAATAAATAAATAAGTCTCTGTCATTTAAGGTATTGTTCAGCTATCACACATGCAAAGTTGAAGTCTTCACATGCTTTTGGCAATATAGTTTCAAATAATCTCATCCAAGCTGCTGAGAGCCAACTATACAAAAATAAGACAGCTGATGCACAGAAAAACTGCAGCTACCCTCTTCACCGTTTCTTTGCTGATATATGGAGAGTTGACTACTGAAGAAGCATACATGCCCATCAGTGCAGGTCTAGTACAGACTTTGTACTTGAATAGTAATGACTTCCAGCCAAAAGACCCTGCATAAATAATGTCTACTTCCCTGTGATCAAATCCCAGGGAGGCTTGTTTTCTCTACATGCTCCTCTAAATTGCCTTTTCCTCCCCCATCATCTTTGAATGGCAAGACAGAATGTGTCTTAAACTGCAGGTGCTTAGAATAAATCTGGAAAAAGCAACAAACTTCAACAATAAAGAATCAGCAATGGAGGAGGTAGTTGAGAAATAAATATTTCTGACTTCAGATCATTTCTTCATGTATTTTGCACACACGGCAGCTTTTTTTATGTTGTGGCTACATGCACAGCTTTCAGTTTTTTTCCGGTATCAGAGCACAAAACACATCAAAACTCCTGAATGTGAGGACGAGATTCACACTAGAGATAAATCACAAGTTCAGCTACAACTTTTATCTTCCAACTCACATCTAGAAGTGCGTAAGATACCTTGTTCAGTTGCTCCATCAGCATTTATATCATCAATTCTGTGGCCTGGATGTGCAAGAACCTAAAAAGTTACTGTTATGGCTCATACCACTAGACATCTTTAAGTTGAGATGATTGAGCAAAGCAAGAGGAGAAGGAGGAAAAGTGGTGGGGCAACAGATGAAGATGTTTACACAAACTGAGGAAAGATCACAGCTATCTCTAGGCAACAAGGCTTTGGCATCATAATATTAATTTTTCAGAACTGCAGTTTGGAAACAGCAAACCAAATGTGAAGTCAGCAAAATACTGGGACCCCACTGGGACTGAGCTCCTGCTGCAGTTCAGCATGCAGTTCAACCCAGCATGTAAAGAGAAAAAGAAAAAAAATTACTTCATCAGTCACACCTATTTTCAGCCATTACTTCTACCTCCTCATTAGCTACTACAATACAATTAAACTAAAGCAGTCAATGATGGGCAATAATACTCTCCCCCACCAAAGAGTTGTCACGAGTAAAGGTACAAATACTATTAATGAAATCACAAAAATTGTCCAGTCCTAAAAGAAGTACACTGATGCCCTGGTGGGCTATACTTTAGAGAAAATATAGTCTTATCATTGATTAATAAGCATCTTCTTGTCGACCTCACATCTAATAAATAACACTTACTGCAGCATTGCAACTTAATAATTGGTAGAAAAAAAAAAAGTCTATATTAACAGCTATTTGTGTCCTTTTTCTGTTGTGACAAGTGGGAAAACGGAAACGTGTGTAAATTTTGGACTCTTGTGAGCATGATTAAGAAACATACTTAATAAAGAGTAAGACTTTTGACAGACTATCAGTTAAATCCTAAATGGTAACTGGATTGTACTTACATAGCTTTTCTAGTAATCTAATCAACTGGTCAATGTACTTTATTATTAGAAACCACATTCTAAGATTATTATTGTTTATTCACATTCCAGTGACCACACCACATCTGTCATTTACTCATGAATCCCAGCTGCCCCATGACACAGGAAAGCACCTCACATGGAGGATTTGTTTATCATCTCTCTGCACCTAAAACCGTCAAATAAATAAATAAATAAGCCTAAAGGTAAAAATCTAAACATCAGAAATACTGTATGGTTATGGTTTGATTATTCAAGGCTGAAACACACAACTATACAGCCGTCACCATTTTTAAGAAATATGAATAACTGTTGGATATGCCATCCTAAACTGGGACTCACATGTATTTAGTAACATAGCAATTACTACATCTCCCTTATGAATAAAGCTTAGTAATGTTTTAGACTCCCATGCAATGACCATTAAATCATTTTGTGTTGGGATATGAATTTTTTTTTAAAATTGGAAATGATTTTACTTTGTCTTTACTTTAATTTTTAAAACTCAAGTAAAAATATATGTTAAAGGCTGAAAACTCCTTATGATGATTTTTTTTAACCATTTAGCTATCGTTCATGCTCCGCAACGACTTTAAAAGGGACCTTAAAGTTTTTAAAAGGCGCTGTTCTACTTGGAACCAGAATTTCCAGAATGTGTTGGGAAATTTCAAGAGCTTCACGTTGAATTTTAGTTTAATCTTTCGCTATCGCTAAAACAGAATTATTACACACTGGTAACCGTACACAAAGACGTACAACATTCAGCCACTTTATCACAAGAAGTGTCAGATATTTCAGCCTCAGCTTTGACTTGGTTCCAGAATGATACAATAATAAACTATGCCTTTAAGGGTTGGATTTAGACTACGTTCATTATATCAAACGAAACATAACAGCTCTAATCCACAGGAGCTCCACACAGTGGCAATGAGCAACAAAGAGCTACAGGCTTCTTACTTAACACAAACTCTGGCAGGCAAACAGATCGACATCTGTCAGGTTCAACAGATCCATGTCACACTCTACCGAACCGAACAAATCCATGTCATTGTACCTTTCACTTGTCCTGTACCTTCACGCTGTCAGCAGCAGCATCCTTCAGGGCGCAGACATATTGGAACACAGCGCGCTGTTTGCTGACGCTCATGCAGCGCTGCCCCCTGCTTGCATGGAGGAGCAACTGCAACATCCGAGAGGCTCAACCTCAACCCAGAACTCAATGATGGGTCAGACTAGAACTTCAACTTCTATTTTTTCCATCTCACAGTAAAACTATTAAACTTCTCTAGTATGTATAGATCTAGTCAGTCTTTCTATTGATTCCTGTGTTGTGACCGCATCTCCCAGGATCCAGCTGTAAAGGCTTTTGAATGGAAAATGCATGAAAATAGTAATGGAGTGACACAAAATGTTCCCTTGAAGCTGCAAAAATTTGCTTTAGTAACAGTGATCACAGAGAAACATTAATTTATTTAATGGGGTATATAAACAAATAAAAACCCTGCAACTTTACCAGATTACAGTTGCTAAACACTCTTATCAATAGTGCCACAATATACTGGCATTTTTTATCATCATGGTTTAAAGCAATGGAATATTGACATGTTATTAACACACTTTGTGATTCTAATCTCAGCTGACAAAGTCTCCGTACCCTTGCCCATAGATGAAGAGATTTATTATTCTCCAGACACTCTCTGCCTACTATTTTACTTTAAAAAGTGATAGTTTCTATAAATAAACATATTGGTATAATGTATACATTTGATCAGGGTTTTCAAGTCCTGAAAATCTGACGATAGCCCTAGTTTCTCTCACATTTTGGGTAATATTCCATATAGGACCTTCTGAATGTTTCTGGAAGAGTCACAATCTCCACAATTCCTAATTTTACTTTGTACTGTTCTACATACTTCATGCATTTCCTTTTTTTCCCCAGAGGAATAATTCCATCAGAAATTTGCAATCACATGAAATGGTCATTTTTCTGATATCTGTATGGAAATAACATGAAGTATGCTGTCGAATAGTTAAAATGTGCCCTACTTTCTGTAAAAGGTCAGTGGATGACTCCAGTGACCAATTCCATCGTAATTATGTCATTCAGTATTTTAACAGTTTGCCCTTTGGGAATCATACTGTAGGAGAGATAAACCATGGGGTTTAAATGAAGCTTAAAGAAGACGATTTGGAGAGAAAACAAACACCCTGTTCTTCACTTGGTTTTAGCTGAACATTGTGTTGCCAGGAGCAACCATTGTCACCATTTCACTGGATTAAAGCAGAACATTCTGTTGCTAAGAGCAACCACCCTGCCTGCCAAGATACTAAATGACCCCACCCTTTTTATACTCTCAAAATGTATTTGTTATATCATAAAAATTAGATTTTTGATTGAGTCATGTTGCTGAAAACTGCCACTTGTAGTGAGATTGTGTTCTCAGCTGTTTGAGATTAAGTCTAGATTCTTTAGTTTTTTGTTAAAAATCCAAAACCAAGTGAATTACTTGGGCTGAACCAGAAGCAGAGCCAGAAGATGAAATAAAATATTCACCTCATTATAAAGCCTCAGGCTAATAGGATCATATACAATCTATGGATGGGATCAAACAGCTCCTAGTTTTACTTGGGAAATTGGGGCGTTGGGTTCCTGACTGAAGGGACTCAAGTGAATAAAAAGAAGGAATTTATGTTGTTCCACCTTCAGACGGTATCTCAACCGTGTCCTGGAGGAGAATAATCCTGTAATAAATTCCATAATAAAACAGCATGAATATCACAGGCTACATTTTCACCGAAGGGCAACAGAAATACAGGATGGTTTGACACTTCCCCCCCCCATCCTTTTTTTGCAAATATACACAATGATTCGCTAGAAAAAAAAAAAACATAGTGACCATGTTAAATAATTTCTACCTATAAATGTTGTCATATCTCTCTGATCAATAACAGGATTTTCCTCTGGAAGATTGTCTAATTTAACCAGACAATTATCTTTTATTTAGAAACTCTAATATGTTGCTGCCCTTAGCATCCAATTCACATCTAACATTGACTGTAAACAACTTCTAAAACAAATTCATTTTTGACATATATTGAACTTTATTACATGAAAAGAAATATTACAAAAAAAGAATGTCATCAAAATATTTTATTTGGAATATATTCAAAGTTTTTTTACATTTCTTAAAAAGTATCCTTGGGGTGGCACTGTTCATGTTTTGACAAGTATGTGATTGCAAATTTAAAGTTTAAAAAAAAGATTTCCCTAACTTAAATAAGTATACAAACACCTTTACCATACAAAAGTGCTCAGAGTGACAGAATTTTAGAGGAACATAGTTCTTATACACAAAACTGTGAGGTATCAAAACTAAGTAGTAAAGGGTTTTTTCTCTTCCTGAGATTAACAAAGCTGGCTCCCACTGATATAGTCTCTGATTTAACTCAAATATAAGTCACTGTTCACCCCACTGATACATGAACAATTTAAATCGATCTAATGATCCACAAACAAAAAAAAAAATTAAAGGAAATATTCACAGCGTGTTTGAGGTAAAATTGACACAAAAAGGTGTTAAACACTGACACATAAGTGGTCCCAAACATTTTATGGCATTCAAAGATGGTAAATAAATAACATAACAATATCCTAAAAGCATCAAAACAGGCACATTAAAAACACAATCATAGTTTCACATATCAGTTGGTGGAGTTGGTCACTTTCTGTAGAGCAGCAACGCCGATATTCAGTGAATGCTCGTTGGGCAAAAACTCTTTTAATAGGAAAGAAAGGAGCATCTGTTGTGAAAGATGTGGAGACAATCAGAAATGACTCCTTTTAGTGAAATATTAAAAATAGATTCAGCAAGGGAGGTATGAGGACAGACAAATTAATGATGATACTCACATAGACCAGAGTTTTGTTTTCTTCTTTGTCCTGGAAAAGATTAAAAACAGACTCCATATCTGTCTTCTTCAGGATGAGGTAATTTGAATCTACACAGAGAACATGAATGTTAGATTTAACAGATTTTTTTTATTTTATATTTTCTTTTCTTTTTAAATCAGATGCATCTGGTTTAAGAGAACGAAGGTGGTAGCTACATCGCGCATTGATGAGGTTATGAGCTCGCTCTTTGGTTTCATTCTTTTCCTCATCGGTGCGAGGAGGAGCAGGAGGTGCAGGTGCTTCCGGCTGAAACTCGGGCCACTGTTTGTTGCGCAGGGTGTCAATGTACGCAGCCATCTGCTCTTCTGTTGGATTCACCTTGTTTAGGAAAGAGTTTACTTTCCTGGAGAGAGAAGTAATCATGAAATACCCAAACTACAAAACAACATTTTTTTTTGTTATTTCTAGAAGAGGGTTAATTACAAACATACTTTTTTAAGATGGGCATCACCGGTTTCAAAATGGCATCAAAAATGTTAATGAGGATAGAGTTTCCTGTAAAGATGAGAGGAGTCAGGATCACACCAGAGTTGTTTGGAAAAGAAACTATAAGGACAATCAAAGCAATACAACTTTAACTTTCACCACTAGAGGGCAGAAAACTCTCCAAACAGTCTGACAGTGCAACCAGACCTGATGATATAAACAGTACCCAACACTGATCAAGATAGAAGTGCTTTAAGTTTTAGGTGCTGCATCATACTAAACAACATGAGTAAATTGATCAGTGTACCGTTTGGCTGTAACTTATCAAATTTAACGAGTGCACAAGACTCAAATATACAAGCTGAAAATCAAAGCTAAATCTGGGATGCTACAACACACTGCAGCTGCAGATTTTCTCCTCGTTCACATCAAGAAGGCTTACTTAGAGTCATGGATGTCAAATTCCAGTTATTGGGGGCCACAGCCTGCATATTTTAGATATTTCCTTCCTCCAACATGCATGATTTAAATAAAATTGATCAACAGCTTTTTGTCAAAGTTCCGTGCGATGACCCATTCATTTGGGACTGGTATGTTGACGCAGGCAAACATCTAAAACCTGCAGGACATTGGTCCTCAACTACTGGAGTTTGACGTCCCTGCTTTATATTATCATTCTGGAGCCCAGAGTGTAGTTTTCTGAGTTTATGCTGCTTCCCTAATCATGACACTTTCAAGGGATAGCCTTTTGATGCAATGTAAGGTGTTCTGATTTAAAGTTAACCCTCATCACAAACTATTTTCAAAAGCATACCACAGCTGTTTAGTTATTTACACTTGAGTTCATTCCAGTGCACTATAAAATAAATCTTAATGGGTCTGATGTTTGCCTGAGGTGGATCATTTATCAGAGTGAACTTTTGTTTTTTTTGTCAAAGCAACATTATTTAAAAAATAAATAATGCTATTGCAGTTCAAAGATTATTTGATGAACGTTCCAGACCTTGCTTCTTTTATTTAATATTTCACATTTCCTGCACGTTTTCCTTTCCCATTAAAGCATCCTTTCGATGCATGACGGTTTGTGTTTTGAACACAAACGTGAACAAAATGCAGTCTGGCTGCCAATTGTTAGTTCTGTACTAATCTGAATGCACCATCCAAGTTTTTAATAAAGAAAAAGCAAACAAATTGTGCTTTCACCTAAAAATACCACATGCTGATTAATGAAGATTGGCGTCCTAAGGCAAGTTTCAAGTCTGAACAGGCAGATTTCTTTTCTAGCACAACAATGAGCTAAAACAACTGGCTGTCAAGACTTCGGGGGAAATGAATAGAGAAATCTATGGTAAAAGCTTTGAAAATGTTTAAGTCCACATGACAACACAATCTGACTTAAAAGACAGAACAGACCAGATATTTCCTTCAGTAGATCAAATATGGCTTTGGTGGCCTCCAGCTGTTCCCAGTTGACTTGGCCTCTCTGACACTGGGAATCCTCTCCTCTCTGCAGGGTGCCCTGTGTATCCTTTCCTTTAGTCTTGTTTGGCCCTCCAGACGTCCTGAAACCCATCCTCTCCTTTTTATTCGACTTGGCACTCAAACTGCGCCATGACAGCCCTTCTGTGCTCTCCTGCTGCGAGCCTGAGTCAGACTGCTCCTCATCACCGCTCATCTTTGTAGAAGTCAGAGATTCTTGGGACCTGGATCTGGTCAGTCCTCTGATGATCATTTTAAAATGAGAAGTTAAGGGATTGTCAGAGTCCTCCGATTTGTCTTGGGAGCAGTTTTCATGTGGAGAGTCCAAGTAAACAGCAGGCTGTGGATATGGATATACTTCTGGGTTCTCAGGCTTTTGTAGAGGAGAATTATACTGAGAGATAACAATAGTTGGGAGCTGAGAAGCAGGAATATTGTGGCCATTCTCAGCCGAATTACAATGGTTTTTCATAGTCAGAGCTTTGGATTCCGGATGTGGAGATGGCATTGTGTTTTCTTGTGGGAGCTCTGTCTGTAGGCAAGAGGTCTGAAAGAAAAAAAAAACAATCTGGCTATGACAGCTGACCCTGAGGCAACAGCTTTTATAATGCAGAGCAGCCACAAACCCATATTACAGTACAGTAACATTTAAAGCAGCAGGCCCCAAATTTTAAGCATTAAGCTTAGTGTACTTAAAAATAGCCAGAATCCCCTTGTTTGTAATCTACTTTGATGGCACTTTATTTTTCATAAATGCCGAGTTCAATTTAAGCATGTGCATTGAACATTTTATTCACCAATATGTGCTCAAATAATTTAATCTATATTCCAGTCTACAGTAAAGATGAGATGAACCAAAATATTTTTCCGATGTGGAAGAATAATATCCAGAGACACAAGATGGCTGAGTTAGAAATCTCATCAGTGCATCCTGTTATCAAAGGTTATAAATGCAGTTTAGCATCAATGAAGTTGAACTTAAATATTTTGGAAACATGTTAAAACACGAGCAACCGTATTACACATTTTCATATGGATAAAAAAAACAACCAAGTGTAGTTCCTGCTAACCGTAGGACCAAGCAAGGATCCACCAAACTCAAAGGGATTTCAACTATAAGTCATATTCAGTCTGAGAACCACGGCTTTTGAGCTTTGTTGTACTCTTTGGAGCTGAGATACAACGTCCAATCTCCAAGTTATTTTACCGACATGCTCTACAACAAGACCAAAACTGAAGTCATGGAATAATTTCCTGAAAGCAGGTAGGATAACTTCTCACACAATCTCATGTCACCAAAACGGCACTCACAGGTGATGGCAGAAAGCTTCTCAGATACTCCAGATAACAGTCAACAAGCCATTATGTTTTAGATTTCACACAGGATATTTGTTAAACTTCTGTTACAAGGGCCTTTCATGTGGGATGTGGTGGGTGATGCAGCTCCACTTCAAATCTCACAACTCAGTCAGATGTGCCATTTATGTGCACTGCATTTAGGTTAGAATAATAATTTGGAAAAAAGGTTCTGTGATTGCATGTCAATCCATCCAGCTGGAGAGAACCTGGCAGATATCAACAATTCACCCACCTGAGACAAACTGCCAAACATTGTGTAGGGTGAATCACTGTACAACTAACAGGCAGTGCAATTACACCCTATTTAGCATGGATTAGCAGTCACCATCCAGGTGCATTTTCTGCATAACCTAGTTTCCAAAACATCCCTTGCCATGAGGATATTCTGAACCCACACGCTCCTACCTGCTGCCCTTCTTCAGAAAAAGTAATAGCAGAGTTTTCTTCTTATAACTACACAGATTCATCCTGCAACTTTAAAAAGTACAACTTCATGGATATCTATTCAGGTGCCTTGCAATTTGGGTGCAACATGCACCCTACTCTGACTCTACCCCCAAGGTAAGCGAAGCACACTCCACTTCCTATGTGGAAGTCCCTTTAGTGATTCAGAATATGGTGATGTCTACAATTTACTACAAGTATGCTGCTACAGGGACACGTTTCTTATCCTAGTTCTTTTTTAAAGATGGGAAATATGTTTGCAAGTCTAGCCTTTTAGTTTACTGGAAACATGTCTGGCATTTGCTTTAAAAATGTTGGAATTTAGATCATAAATAATCTGTTTGAAAGTACCAAGTAGTCAAATGGTGAGGAGAAATAACTGTCTTGTTTTAGAAAAAAAGTTGCATTGATAAATGTTTCACAAGCACATTTACAGCCCAGTGTGTAAATGAAATCAAATTGCAAAGGCCTGAAGATTGGAGGCAATTACCTCCAACCAAGCACAATACTAGACAAGGTGTCTGAACAATAAAGCAAGTGGAGCAAATGGATCCCTTTTAAGCAATTAAGAGAAAGGAAGGAAGGACATTTTATTCATAAAGCACCTTTCACAGATAAAAAACACAAATTGCTTTACAATAGGAATAATACAATTGAAAACTAAAAGATGCAAGGAAACACACGTCTTTTAGTTTTCTGAGAGCAAGGTTACGGCTCTGCAATCCCCGCGGTTTGTTTTAACACATTTTCATGCAGTCCAGGGAGTAGGGGGACTCTGAGGTTACAAATATTGCACTACTACTGAAGAATCACAGGAGTGACAAAAGTATCTGACTAAAGCAGCGTGCTCTGTTTTGGTAGGTCTCCCACACAGAGAGTGACCCTCCACCGCCCTCCTGTGCATGCTCAGGATGGGGGACTGCATTGAAGTCAAGATTCAATGCAATTTTTGGAGTTTTCTAAGCTAGGCTTTTCTTTTTTATGAACTGGCTTGTATGAATACTGATTAGATGACAAAAAAATTGGTTCAAATTGATTTGTCTGCAAAGAGCCCTGAGATGACGTCGTCGTGAATTAGTGCAATAAAAATAAAGTCTAATAGAACTGAATGGACAACGTTGATGCCAGCAAACATGCACTGGCAAATGCTTCCAATATATTTACACATGGAGGAGTTAGAAAGAGGTATGCCAGGTCATCAACAGAGAGCCTCACTTTCCCCCTCAGGTGTTCATATACACCACATTCACCCCACCTGAGCCTCTATCATTCATGGCCAGGCAGAGTGTAACAACTATGTCATAAACATATGTGGATTTGGCCTCATGAGAAGCTCAGCAACTGGCGTAGGCACATTAAATTTCATGCCCATTCAACTTACAAACAGAACATTTAATGAAAATGTCTAGCAGAAGATAGTTGGGGTAATTCATTTCCTTTGTCCTATCCCTTGGTTATGTTCTTGCTGGTGGAGTAGGTACCAGTTTTTTTGTGGTGATTGAGGAGTAGATGCCATCCAATTATCTAAATGACCTCCAACACCCTGAGTGAAGGGCTATATGATCATTATGCTTCCATCTCTAGAAGATGCACAACACATTTGCACAAATGGAGGAGTGGAACAAAGGGAAGTTACTGGGATTTAGCCTTAAAATTCAGGCTCATTTTATAGCCTGGAATAATTTAAGGCAAAAAAAATGTTTCTGTAAATATAACTGCAGATATTGTATGAATTAGTTATTTTTCTTATCTTTATTTCCTGTCCCAATTCTTCTAATTATACATGTCTGTTGTTGGTATATTAACAATTTCTCATACCGTCTATGCTATTTATCATTTCCCCATATCCAATTTAAAGACACTAAACATGTATAAATAATGACTAATAGCGAAGAGCTTATGCAGCTCTTTTGGCAGAGGCTGGTAATATCAGACTATATATATATAAACAATCTATGAAATAGTTTAAGTATGAACCCATGAGGGTTTACCATGGTGAGCAATCACAAACACAGACTTTGTCCTGCCTTTAATGCTAATTAGGCATTTGAAGACAATTTTATGAAGGCTAATGCTTATCAGAGGGCAAATAGAGAGAGAAGCAATTATACTATATTTTTGTCACACAGTAAATACCATTTTGGAGCAAATTAAATCAACAAACTGTCCAGTTGAGAAAAAGCAGGAGTGAAAAATTACCTCTTCTTCCTCTTGGCCAGGAGTAAGGAAGTAAGCCAGGCCACTGAGAAGGCCCCACACCCCCCCATAATGCACTTCTTCATTTAGCAGCTTGTCAAGTGGACACAGGAACTGAAAAACCGGTTGAGTGTGGCCAATCACATGATCAGAAACCAATTCCTGGAAGAGAAAATACCAAAATGTTGAGTCATCAAGCTTCGAGTGTTTATCTCCAAAAATATCTGAGCTTCCTGAGTCAATCACCTGCAGGAAGTGCTCGACTGAAGCCCTGGCTTCTTCTTTAACCTCATCGTTGCCTACAGATTCCTCCACCATAAAGATAGTGGGAAGGTTTGTAGAGTCCTAGAACATAAGAAAAACAACATTGACAAAAGTGTTGGGTAATGCACATTCAAATATTTATTCCTCCTTAAAGTAATACTACATATGTTTCTGACCTTTAAACTACATGCTCGTGACTCATTTTGACAGCAGACTGACATCTGTTATGCACATTCCTGGGGCTGCCATTGCCTTGTAGTGTCCTGGGGCTGAGAAACCTGACTTCACAAATTTGTGTCCCAGCCCAGGGAATCATGTCACAGCTGCATTTTACTTTACAGCACCAAAGAAACCCAAGAGGACATTATCAGAGGAAACAAGGTGAAGAAAAAGTGACAGTACAAGAGTTGAGACAAGCGTCCATATTGGATTGACTTTTACTCGCTGGAAAGAGCTCAGAGAAGAGGATGGATGCTGAATTTGCTTTTGTTAGGGGATGCCACAGCGCAAAAATCTGCCAAGGTTCAGTAATACTGCTTCAAGTCGCTGTCCATCTTTAACAGGACACTATTGTGAGATTTTAAACTCAAACACTCGTAACTTCCCTATTAAAACAATCAAATAAACAACTCTGTGGCATTTTAGATACAAAAACGTTTGATTATGAAAAATAAAGTTGGAAAAAAAAAAAACCCTTATGAACACAATCTCCTGCTGTTGCAGGATAGAGCTATGCAATCCCATCATTAAATCCTGTCAGAAATGTTGCTCTGTATTTAAGTCTACTGAATAATGTGTATCCACACAGTTTAAATTGATGTCTCAAAGTGGAGGAATACTTTTTTTAATGATTAACATTTTATGAGATAATATATCATTTAAGAAATTGAAAAGTAATTCTGAGTTTTATAGTTGTAGTTTGCGTGTTAAATCGCAAATAATGTTACAACTATGCCACCTGCTGTTGTAAACTGGAAGGATATAAGCATTGCCAGAGTGCTGCAGACCTACAGGAGAGTCTCTCTGACCAATCGGCGGTCTGTGAAAAGTATTAGCTGGTAACAATTATGTGGTGCTGCCTGGAAGCCAGAAACACATCACAGCAGAGAAAAGTTTCCGACTTGCTAATTTGATAGACGACAGACTTTTTCAAAGTATACCATGTTTCTGTTGTTTAACCTACCCACAGGGAGACACATCCAACAATGAAGGTACCAGAAACACTTGCCAGTCTACATATATGAAGGTGTGGTAATAAAAAAAAACAATAAAAATAAAAAAAAATTAAAAAAAAACAGAAAGGGGTTTTACCTGCCATCTGTTCCGAAAATAAATAACATCCATGTAGGTCTTCTTGATGTCCCACTGCAAGTTCTCAGGGCTGTCTTTTTCCTCCAGGTGTACGATGAAGATTAGCTTCTCCTCCTCCCAGTCAGCCTACAACATAGTTAAACCTCTGCTCAAAGATCCAACTCTAACATTAATAAACCAGCCTAGGACAAGCTTTCACAGGACCTTAGCACACAGATAAACAAGCCTGCAGATTAGTCTTCACCGTCGGTGAGATTACCAACTCACATGATGGATGCTGACAGCCCAGCGGCCAATGCGCCACATCTCATATGACAACTTGAATTCAATCATGTCCTCTTGGACACTTGCCAGATAGTCTTCCAGATCACTGTCATCCTGATAGCAAACAAAACAAAAAAAAGGTGCAATGAATTTGCCAAGGTTTACAAAGGTTTTTTTGTTTTTTTCAATTATACAGTGTCATCTGAAGCAGCCTCACCCTGTCAGAGTCATCCTGACTGAGAACAGAGCCTTCCCTGCTGCTTACATCAGACTCGTTTGACAGGTCCCCTTGGATAGCCATTATCCTCATTACCAGCTCCTGCTCCATGGTTTTCATTTTCTTCTTCTTGGCTTTTTTGGACTTCATCTTGTCCACAAATTTGGACCATCCTTCCTTTAATTTGTTGCCTAAAGTTTAGAAAACATCACACAGCTAAATTAGGGTCATTTCCAGGCTCAATGTGTAAAAAAAAAATAATTAAAAAAAAATACAATTTCTTTCCTCTGCATACTGACAGTTTTCATATGAAAAGCCATAAATTCTCTCTAGACATCAAACAAATTCTGAACAGATTTTTAACAGACTGCCAAAACAAAAGATGGTGGAGAAATAAGAGAAAATGTATTTGCACAGGATAATGAACACTTATTGAGGCTTGTAAGCATGATTAGTGTTTACTCAATGTTATCTCTATGAAATCCTAACAGTTTTTAGATAAATATGACAAATTAGGCAGTTTCTTTTTTTTTCTTTTAGTGTTTGCAATGTGATGCATTACAAAAAATATGAAGATTTATTATATCAAAGGGTTCTTCATCAACATGACATATTTATTCATATCCAGTAGATTGCTCTTGGATTGTTTAATAGAAAGAGATAAGAGCTGCTTAAATATAGCGCAGGAATTATTTGGCATTCAGCTTGCTGCTAGTGTAATTAGGTGTCTGGATGAACAAACAAACAGGGGACTAATTGCGCATTGAAAGGCAGGCTGATATCGGAAATTAGAATGTCACATAGCTGACAACACACTGTTACTCCTCAAACAGTTGTACCAGAAGATATGCAGGCACAGTCATGTACTCTATGTAACAACAAGCAACTCTTTCTGCTTCATTCAATTTCTCCATTTAAACCTTTTTCACTGAAAAATAACTGAAACAAAAACTCATGCAGAGCTTTGAACTGAACTGCTTCTTGAGTTGGAGTAACTCAATTACCGAACACACCTTTCCTTTTGCCCTTGATCCCTGTGCTGGTTGAAATCCCTGCTCCTGCTGCGCCCCTAGGAAAAAAAAAAGAATAAATGGAAAAAAAAGCCACCAAAGAGAGCCAAGTCTGTTCCAATTTCAAACACAGATGGTGGCTTGTACTGTCATTTCTTTGAAGCTCGCCAACACTTGTCAGCAGGATTCAAAGAAGACAGCCACTCACACTTCAGTGCTCTCCCGCTCGCCTTCCTCCTCTTGCGAAGCCAGGGATGCCTGATCTGGGTCGGATACATGCAGTTCTTCTGTAGAGCTTTTGGGACCAACACTATCAAGCTGGTTCACCACCAGCTGGTTCAGGTTGTCAGGGTCAGACAGCCAATTCACCAACAGCCCCAACCCTGAAAAGACAACCTCCAAAGTAAATGCATGAAACACATCAAAGCAAGATCTTCACATGAGTCTTTGCAGATGGTAATGGCTCAGGTTTGAATCACAGATACTGCTGCAAAAGCAGCTGCAACCTGCAAACTTTGCAGGGGAGTCAAACTCCGCTCCACGAGGGGCCGCTATTCTGCAGGTTTTTGTCGTTTCCCTGCTCCAACACACCTTATTCAAATCAAATGGATCCAACAGCTACTTGTCAACTTCTTCACAATGACTCAATCATTTCAGTCAGGTGTGTTGGAGCAGGGAAACAACAATAACCTGCAAGAAAGCGGCCCTCGAGGACCGGCGTTTGACATCTGTGCTTTACAGGGTTAATTTGGTGTGTTTGAAAAATGTATTTAATGGCTTCTTCTTTGTTTTATGATGTAAAGAGCTTGTCATAACTGCACAGATCATTCAAATCTATAGCCAGCAGCTGGTTAGCTTAGCATGGTATCCATCAAAGATGGGGAACAGAGGGAACCTGTCATCCCAAATGATGTACTCCCAAGTGCAACATAAGCTTACAAACTACACATATACTTTGTAAGAAACCTCCTTGCAAAATTGATTAAAAAAAACCATCTCATCATGCCAATTAATCAACCAGACTCTTAATTTGGCAACCTTTAAAATTTGTGTTGTATTGAAAACATGATTAAAAAGAAAAAAAAGAAAACATATAATCAAGGTGATTGTGTATCACGCCTGTTTTTAGCTCATCTAGAATAACTACTAAACTCAATAATGGATACATACAGCACATACACACCTCAATAAAACCACACATTGTTCCTTTATACTTCAGTTGCTGTGGTGATTATACAAGAAGATACAACATGCTAATTAGAGACCTTTGCAGATGCTGGTGTGTGGATTTTAATAAAAATGTTTAAAACCGCAAGGCTGTTTCCTGCCGTTTTCAGTATTTCAAGGATACAAATAGATGAGTAGGTTGGCAGATGGAGGCGGCTGGTATCATTGCATGGAAAGAAAACCTAACACTTAATTCTATGCATTTGCCTAAAAGCCAATTCTCTGTTTTAATCTCATTCAACACAGTTGAATGAGATTAAAACAAGACAGCAATGAGATATAACAACATGTGGGAAACAGTTGCTCAGTAACTGTTCATTTAATCAGAAATTGTGCAGGAAATGGTTAAAAAGAAAAAACGAAAACAACTACAAAAGGGAACAAACACACTGCACCATTTTAAAAACGGAAGCACTCAGAGAGCACAGACCTCCGCAAGGCATAGGGTGACTCCCCGTACCCCCTATGTGTTGACCCTTCTGGATCACCAAATCCAGAATATCAACATGATCCGGGTCAAACAATGTTGGATTATAACATCTACCTGTAACTAAAAGATGGCCTGTTACAATGTTTTATAGCGTTTTGGACATGGCTGCACTGAATGCATGTGTCGTCTACTGGAGCTGCATCAATGCCAGAATGACCCACCATGTGTTCATTATTGAGCTCTCCACGTACGAGACAATAAATCAATATCAGCTGACATCCAGCGCTCCGTTTTGCTACCGTAGCATTATATTATGGCTTTTTTCTAACTGTTCCCCCTCGAATAATTGATAAAAAAATATAAATACATTTAAAAGTTATTTAATTTAGTTATGTTAGCTGATAAGTGAATGTTGTAAGTATTTGACATCTTCTATTTGAAATACAAGCCCAAAGTAATCCCACATGCTAATCAATTTTTTATTTATTGAAGGCGTGTCTAGTTCTGAGTGATAAAAAAAAGATTCAAAGGGGGAAAAAAAAAAAGGCCTTTGTAAACATCACCTTTATCATCTTTTCTTTTGCCGTGTCCTCCCCTCTGGTGGTTGTTGGGGATATTGGAATGTTGGCGATTCCATTGTTAAAAAAAATTCCTGGATACAGACGGCGACCTAGAACACCGCCGTAATCTAATCAGTTGTTCCTTATACAATGTCGGAAATTTACTGAAAATTTCATCAAAAATCTGTCCATTACTTTTTGAGTTATGTTGCTAACAGACAGACAAACGTATGCTGGCGAAAACATAACCGCCACACCTTGGTGGAGGTTATATTAAATAAACAAAGAAATTATTAGATTTCATTTCAAATTAGAATCTGTCTTGTTCAGAGTCACAACCTAACTTTACAACCAAGTCTTTGCACTAAACTGGTACTTCAGTGGGACCAACTCTTTCATGGTCAAGGACAAAGAACTGCCTACATCATGGCCTGTGGGCGGGGCTATGGAGAACAACCTGACAAACAAATCCTTTTGTCAAGAAATCCGGTGTAGTACCTGCTGTGATTAATCCAGTAAAAAAAACAAAGCTGCTTCAACATGAATGTGAAGTTGATGCAGCACTGCAAGGAAAAAAGCCTGGTGTTCCTCTCATTTTCCTGCTGTTTAAGATTTAATTCATCAGTTGTGTTTGTGAACACTACCCGATGCACTGCATAGACCAGCATTAACAATCGTTTGCAGCTGAATATTTAAACATTGCATTTAGCTATGCTCATTAACATTGCCAGCTGTTTCACAAATCAGCTGGCATTACAAAGACTGTCAACAAGTACATACTGTAGTTTAAAAACATTAATAAACTAGACTGGTGAGACTGAGACGTTGGTTTCCATGGGAAAAGATATAAAGACCGATCTATGAAGATAAACCATCTTCCTGCATTGAAAAGACAAATATTGGAAGATTTGATGTTTTATGTCCGGGGATATTAAGAACTAATCTGGTTCCGAGTAGGTTTTTAAGTTAAACCAGCTGTGAATTGGCACTAGAACTAGTCCAACACCACGTGGATATGAAAAGGATTATATTGGAGACTGCATTTTAAGCAGCTAGCTACTAGTGATTAGGGGCTGGAACTTTCTAGGCACTTCCTCACCTCCTTAAGATTTTGTCCTCTGCTTGTGCCCATCTTTTATAGGCTATACCACCCATGGCTAGTAGTGAGGATGTTAATGTAAGATATCAAAGTCTGAGCCCTCCAGAGCCTTCTCTTTCATCTGCACTGATCTCTCCAGACCTCAAACTGTACATTTCTCTGAAAGGTATAAAGTTGGATCTCAGGTCTTTATATCAAACTATCCACTTGCACCAGCTGTAGATGAAAAGAACCAGACATGTGTGTTCTTTGGTAACTCACATCATGAAGGAAAATGTTTGCATTTCTTGCATTGTGAAATATTTTAATACTGCCACATCCGCTCTGTAGTTAAGTGACATACATCAAAGCATTAGGATAAACAAGAATTAAAATTTTCCTGTGATCGAAAAGGCCTAAAATATGGCAAATGCTCTGAATATTTAGCTATTCATCTGTGAGATCTATTGCCAGAAATGAGCCCACTCTAGCCAGCAAACTCCAGAGCAGTCTGAAGGTGCAAGTAATTATTTTACAATTATGGAAAAATCCCTTATCGCAGCTGAGGAACATACACAACGGCCACTTTATCTGTTAAGAAAGAAATGAAAAAAGAAAAAGTGACATGACTCAAAGAGGAAGTGGAGAATCACTGCAAGAGTATCCATTCTTTTATATAATCTAAAACTCATCTCTAAGCTCTACATGGCCACTGACAATAAGGGATTACATATAATCCACAAATCTTAAAAGAACTCAAGGCAGGTTTAGTTCTTATATAAACACAGCGTTACTGCAGAAAGATGATTTAGTGTTTCCTTACCCTTTAAGGCAATGATCTCATTCAAGGCACAGCGGTTGACTTCTTGCCCCCAAAGAGATCGGGGGAAAAAGTTGCGTACCAAGGCATCAGAACAATCTCGAAGAACAGCGATTTCTTCTGCTCTGGAGGTGAACAAGAGCTCTCTGAAACAGAAACCAAAACAGGGAAGTCCAATTGTTATCCAATATACACTGTATGGTTAATTATTAGTAGGTGGTAAAAAGTAATGAGGTATTTATAGAGTTCAGAGACATTACTTAGTGCACAGAACAACTGAAACAGCACCAACATGAGTATTGGCTCACTAAAAGAAAAGAAAAAGTCTCACCTGTCAGACTGCTTTGCATTATGCAAGTGTTGGGTCAAAATCCGAATGGAACCCACCACTGCCTGGCAGACATCAAAGTCTCTGGCCCTCTCAATGATGCGGTCGATTATGAAGTCGAATTCCCTGCTGAGCACCTTGTGCAGAGGCTGCTGCTCACATGGCTCAGCGACACCGTACCACGGCAGGACCAGCTGAGTGTAGGCACACTCAAACACTGAGGGGTCGTCACAAAGATGGTGAGTCACTTTAGAAAAATCATACCGAGCACCTATGCTCACCTCTTCAACATCAAAACTAAAAAAAGACTGCAGAGGAGGTTGTTTGAAATTCAAGCTCTCTTTCTTTGGGGAAAAAAATCTAAGTAGCTTCAGAGGTCCAAAATAATGTTTCAAAACTTGAATATCCAGGAAAGGATTCTAATCTGAACTTGAATTGATGGGGAGATGAAGATAAAATTACTCTGTGAATACACTGAACATCTTTATTTACATTAAAATTACTTAAACAACAGCGACAGGCTTAGTGAGCATTTAGGGCCGAGGTGGTCCAACATGGTTAACCAATCAGCCACAACATTAAAACCACTTGCAGATGAAAAACATTGATCATCTTGTTTAAACACAATTATCCGTTGGGATATCTTAGGTCCTGGCATTTATGTGAATGCTACTTGGACGTAATCAGCCACATAGTTGCAGACCAAGAACAAACATCCATGGCAACAGTATTCCCTGACAATAGCAGCATCCCACAGCAACAGCAGCACCCTGCTATGGCACAAATGTTACTGATGCTTTCTAATGGCTTTGTTGTTCATTCAGTGTAGACATATCCTTCTGTGAACACTGGTAAAATTATGTTGTGTATACACTGCAGCAACTTCAGCTGTTGTGACCTCATGCCCATTTTTGGTCTGGACACTGGAGTCTCCAGTTTCATCTTCTGGTTAAATGAAGGTGCAAAATAAGGATCAGCTACCAGACAATATGGACAATCTCCGGAGGTCTTGTAGTCATGCCCCATCAGGCCAGACCCGTTTTGGTGGCATGCATGTGCTCAAATGTAAAGAAATGAAGCAAGTGGTTAAATGTTGTGGCAGATTACAGTTAAATATTGGTACAATATAATGCATTTAATCTTATTTCTCAACAGAATGTGTTTAATACATATAAAGAATTTCTTAAAGAGTTTCTGTTCGTCAAATTGACAAAATGAAAAATACATTGAAATAAAATTCATGTAAGCTGTGAAAAAAAAAATTCAAATTCTGGAGGGTTTGTCATTCATCCATGTTTAAACAGTGCTATGTTTAAAACTGAATGTAAAAAAAAAAAAAAAAAAGGGGGAAAAAAAGTGTTTTGTCACCTAATTATTGCCAAAAAGCCTAAAATACAACTGTTGCTCAGGCTCAACAAACAGCATGAAATATCATTTTTACTCATGACGGCACTGATCTCATTAAGAGCTTTGATATCAGCACAAGTCAATTTGATTGTTGTTGCACAAAATAGACGTAAAGCAAACACAGCCGATAATGCTGTATGAAAACCTGCAGCTTATTTCCTGTGTGATACATGACAGCCATACATAACCCATCTGTTGAGGGTGTGTTTTTCCCCTTTTCTCGCTTCAAAGCTCCTCCTCACAGTAACATGAGCTGCAGCTGCAGCTGTTTATGCTGAACTGTCCTTTTCAAATGTGTCAAGACAAAACAGTAATGATGACAAAACACTCTGAAATACGTGACTCCCAACATTCCCTTCAGTCCTCATCAGAAGTATTTCTAACCTGCACAGACGCCTACATACACGGTCTCCCCTGCAGGAAAATGTGCTTCACCTTGCTGTAAAGTCTTCTTTACATGTGGACATTGAGACTCTGGTGGCTCAGACTGTTGAAGAGTACCCGCATCGGTCAAGTCAAACACTTCTTCCTCAACAGTTTCCTGGAAAACAAAAACAGCAGAGATTGAGATCAGTGAGGCTGCAGCATCAGTATTTGCTGGAATCCAGGTAACAGTGTGCAAACCTGTTGTTCAGGCCTCTGTGTGGGGAAAAAAAAGTACCTCAGGCAACAAGTTATACTTCATTTGAATAGTGATACTGTTTTCAAGCTCAGCTATGTGTGCCAACAAGGAAAACTGAGAATCCTGCTTTGCACCATGATAAAAATAATTTGAAGACTTTGTAAGTGAATCATCTGCGAGTCAGGCAGACCGGGTGTTTAAAATGTGATCATATGATCCACACATGCCTGTCACACTCACATTTTTAATTATTAACAAGTTGTATCATGAGCTTCTTTAGTTTTAAACTTGTAAAAGCGACTCTTTTTCTGCTTCCCTAACCATTTGCAATGCAAAGCAAACAGAAGTGAGTACCTGGAGTGGATGTTTCGTCGTCTCTTCATCAGTTTGAGTGCCGCTCTCTCGCCCATGGTTTCCAAACAGCAGTGGTGTTGAAAAGCAAAGGAAGAAGCATATCAAGTACTGTATAACTGTGCGACCGCAGTCTGAAAAATACCAAACTAGGCCGAGGGTTATGGCGATGGAGAAGCGCCAAAGATACATATTCTCTTCTTATAGCACGTCCTTTCAGCTCGCGAGTCTCACTTTTAGACGACGTGCGTTGGATGAAGCCACGGCTGACTTGTTAAGCCACATCTTTAAGGCCGAGAAGAAGAAAAGGAAGCGTCTGTTTGCGCCAAGCACGAACTCTCAACAGCAGAGAAAAGCGAACTTTATCAGGTTGGTGGAAAGTGGAGCTGTGATTGGCTGCAGGGAATCCCCCGCGTGTCAGTCGTGGGCTGTGATAGGACGCCCTCTACAGGTTACAGTTTACCTGACAGCAGGAAAGGCATTTATGGTGGATCAGCACTATTATTTCAGAACATGTTGTGATTTTTGACAACTAAACGAAAAATGAAAATACACTTCCACATTCAAATCATTCCCTATTTAAAGGAAAACTACAGAAAATGAAAATGTACTTCAAGTACTAAAATATTAATCAAATGAGGAAATTTGTGTTTGGGTGATTATTTCTTTCTTTCAATGATACCAGTTTGTATTGTTGTATTGAACTACACATAATTGGAGAGGTTAATTAGTCAGATTTACAACGATGTATAACTTGTAAGGATTGTGTTTCTGTGGCATGAGAAACACGGTTTAACGTGTGGATAAAGCCGCCTATAAAATGTGACTAAATTCCCTGCAAAATTCTCCTATTGATATTTGTTGTTGTTTTCTGTTGCTTGTTGGATTAGATGATTGCACTCTCCCACAGTAATAAGGAGAGGGGGGAAACAACATTAGAAAAACATTATTGTCCATTTTTACACTTTATTCATTTTTACACTGTCAGGGACCTCAGTAGATTGTGGACAATCCATACAGTGCCACAATAGCTTGGTTTATTGCTGGTCACCAGTCTAGGCACATTTTGTTGTGGGATGGTATCCCATCCACAACCATGAGTTGTTGAAGGTCAACCAGATTGGCGACTCTAGCAAGTGAAAAACCCACAAGCTGATCCAACTGACTCATGGCAGGCTGTTCCATCCTCTCCTGGCTACTGATGATCTCGGCTCTGGGGGGGAGAGCGTTGTCATCCTGAAGGATAGAGTTAGGTCCCAGATTCTGGAGGTATGGGATTACCACTGGACAGAATCTCATTCCAATATGCCTGTCTATCATTTAGGTGCCAGTCACACACCTGGCAGCACTTGAATCTCAAAACAAGAGTGAATGCTAACAGGAGAATATTGCAGGGGGTTTTGACACATTTTTGGGGGGCACTACCCGCACGTTTAGCTGTGTTGCTCACTTCACAAAGGCACAACCCTTCCAAGATATACATTGTTATAAAGGAGACTAATTAGGTGTTCCAACAAAGTATGAAACAATATCAATTGGTATTATTAAAGGGTAGAAGAAATAATCAAACACATGTAAAAAAAAAATTAAAAAATTAAAAAATCATGTAAAAAAAAAAAAAAAAAAACCTGCACCTCACTGCTGACATTCAAAAAACGTGTCTTGCAAAAAATGGCATGGAAATATACAGTACCAGTGGAAAATTTCCAAACAACAACCTCTTCAAGATGACTGGGTGGGTATGATGGAAATGTCTTTAACAGCTGTGAACGCTGGTCAATCCCCACTAGCTAAGATAAAGAGAGCTCAGTAAGATGACAATTAGTAGTGGGTGGGGAGGGAGAGTCTGAGCTGTATGTAGTCAACCTAAAATCTATGCTTTCTTTTTTTTTGGTTTAGTTTTCTTTTCATAATTGCAGCTGCTAAGAAATTAGAGAAAAAGCTTCTAGCACGAGATTGACCACCCCACATAAAGGATAATACACACTTTTCTCTTAATATCAGAAATCCCAGTCTAAAGTAGACTTTATTTTTATGCTTCTCATATAATCTTGAACTGATCCTTTAGAAATTATTCAGACAGGTGAAACATATTATCATTTTGTAACCGTTAGTTTTAGAGATGCAATGTACTGTTTTAATGATAAACCCGGTTCTGTATGTTTTCACTTCTGATTACACAACTAAGAACCTTCCCAGAGTGCTGCACAGAGGCAGAAAGGTTTAAGTTTTGAATCAGCATAGTTTAAGTTCTCCTAACACTGATGGCCATTGCCACTGACCTTGAATCATAACAGGATTTTTTTTCTACCAGCATTTTAACAACAACTTGCAAGTTATCAATCTTTTGTGTGCATTCACCTGTAAATGATGATGAAGCTGGACCACACAGTGCTTTGATGGTTATCATTATTGCCTCACAGCAAGAGGGTTTCTGATTCTTTGATCTTCACCCTTCCTGTGAAGTTCGAAAGTTCTCCCGATACATATGGGTTAACACTGGATACTGAAGCTTCATCCCACAGTCCAAAAAACATGCATGACTGACATGTCCAGGATGTACCCTGCCTCAAACTGATATAAACTCCAGCTACAGAAGGGAGAAGAACATTGAACAGTGCACATCATGACAGCATAAGATCAGGCCAGAAGGACCAGAGCTGGGAAGGCATCTACAGACATGACCCAAGGTACAGGATATGTGCAAAGAAGGCCATGCATGCACAGCACATGGAAATAAAGCACAAGATACTAGATGGGACAGCGTACAAGAAAAGACATGACCAAGAAACAGAGATATTGTACAATAACATCAGTGTTTGACATGAATAAAGGCCTCCAAGTTCCAATGACAAATCTGTTGAGTGTTGTCTGTTATGTCTGGTTTCTTGTTCTGGCTTGTCATGTTTTATTTTGAAATCCCTAACTCTCCTCTCGTTTCAGGCACCTTGACTTCCTGCCCTTGTGTTTTCCACCTGTGTGATTGTCTGCCCTGCCCTGATTGTTTCCACCTGTTTCCCATTTCCTGGTGTGTGTATTTATTGTCAGAGCTTCCCCTGTCTTGTTGTCAGATCGTCTTTTGAGATCAAGCCTGGTGTTCAAGTGTTATTTGTAAAATCTAATTTTGGCATTAAATGCCTTTTTGATTCCTATTGATCCCTGACTCCGTCTCTCTCTGCATTTGGGTTCATCTGTTCTGTGCTGAGGTCGTAATACTATTTCACAATTCTCCTCATGTCTATTTTTTTTTTCCCACCTGTCTTGTCCAGCATTGTAGCAAGCACAATGATTGTCTGGCTGCTGATTTGTGCTGAGCAAATTTACTTGGTCAAGTAGAGATTTATATGTATAAAGTCACTCTTGAAAAAAATCTTTATTTTTGTTTTTTATTTCGAATCAAAACCTTATTGCTGGACCCGACCGGAGAGGACAGAGAGAGAAAAAGAACAGAGAAAAAAGAAGTGGGGGAGAGAGAGAAAAAAACAAACAAAAGCAGAACAACAGAAACAAGCCACCATACAGAAAACAATGCAATCCATCCAGTAATACAACAGCACACTACGCAAATACACACACATGACCGAGAATATCTCATGCTTTTGTAATGAGGCAAAAGATTAATAAATACTTTATAATAACAATAATATTATCATTATTACCACCACCACCATCATCATTGTTATAATAAATAACAATAACAATGACAGCAAGAGAGAGAAAAAAAGACTAGCTGAAAAGAAACAATACATCTCTATACTATAAACAGTGAGAACAGCTCATGTCTAGTTCAGTTTCTTTTCAGACTCATTTTGTTGCTAACCTTTTGGATTTTGTTTTTATTGACTTCCAGTTTCAGCCACTGCCATGTCTTGTTTATGAAGATTTGTGGATTCATTTATCCTACACACCTGCTACCCAAGAAATTAATATTGTTTTGAGCCATCACCACTTTTGCTCAACAAAACGATTCCAGCCCCATCAATTTAGGTTGGAGGAGTCAACTTAGGAGGACTTTTATTGTTGTTTGTTCAAAAGTAGAAAATTCAGTGTTGATGTTTACTGCTTTTTCTGTTGTCTTCTGATATTGCTGTCACCAGTGGGAAACCTTCTGTGTGGAATGTTTATATGGTACAAGTGAACAGCGTTGAGGCCATGAAGCTATATACGTTATTTGGTTTAACAGCTGAAATTACACACCAGCACAGCTGAGTGAAGGTTGTTCAATACTAGGTGTGCGAGGTCCCTTCAACCATTTGTTGACCTACATGTTGAGACACACTGTAATCTCCATTTTGAAAGTAGGTCACTGTAATGACAAATGTTTTACAGTACAGAGCATACCTCACTGTTTTACTTTGCGCAATATTGTATTTAAATCCAATATTTAGATTATATTTATATTTTCTGTTATCTAATCTAATGAAAAACACATTACAGTCAACAGTTTTCTGAAAGAAGGTTTTTGCACTTTAGTCTCATTTGCTGATATATTGGAAGATATCACAAAGACATACATAACATCCTCACTGTGCTGCAATATTACAGATTAAGCCACCCAATATGCTACTTGCATGTTATTCCGTTGTCTACATTCAGAAAAAAAAGAAGTAAATGCATTTACAAATTGAATTTTTCTTATCTGAATTTGTGAGCATTTTATACTATTTGTAGTTTTGACCAGAAACATGTTAACTTATCAACCAAATATAAATAAATTAGAAATGATGGTCGTGTAGGGGTAATGTTTTGGGCTTGTTTTGCAGCCACAGGAAACCTTGCAATCATTGAATCAAGCATGAACATGAGGTCATCACAACAGCATCAGGACAATGATCCCAAACACAGTGATAAATCTACAATAAGATGGCTGGAAAAGAAAAGAATCAAAGTGTTGCAGACGAAGTCCAGACATAAACCTGATAAAAGTGCTGCAGCAGGAACTCTGGAGAGCTAAGCAGAAATGAATGCCACCAAATAAGGTCAAGTTATTGCTGTTAAAGGTGGTTATACAAAATACAAAATCATGGGGTATACTTATTTTTTTCCACACATTGCTTCTGTATTTGGGCTTTGTTTTTGTTAATGAATAATGACACTGTAATATGTTGTGTGTTATTGTTCATCTGAGGTGATAATGTCCTTATTTCATGACCTGTTGTTTATCAGATCTTTTATTATTATTATTATTATTATTATTATTATTATTATTATTATTATTATTTAGACCTTTGTATTGATTAGAGCTGCACATGTGACCTAA
>JAOXYM010000007.1:18212651-18226376 GCA_028567055.1 Leptatherina wallacei | reverse complement strand
ATCTATCTATCTATCTATCTATCTATCTATCTATCTATCTATCTATCTATCTATCTATCTAGCTATCTATCTATCTATCTAGCTATCTATCTATCTAGCTATCTAGCTATCTATCTAGCTGGGTGGCTGTAGCAACAAAGCGAGAAGCAGACTACACCCTCGACAGGTCGCCAGTCCATTGCAGGGTCGGTTTAACATTTGATATCTGATTCTAAATTCACCCTAGAAGTGAGTTTGAGCATGCATGGTTGTTTTTATTGCTGTGTCCACCCTGTGATGGGCAGGCAACCTGTCCAGTCTACCCTGCCTCTTGCCTGATAACAGCTGGGTGAGGCTCCAGCCACAACAACCCTGCATTGAAACTCCCCACAGGGGAAATCTCAAAGGTTCTGTGTTAATTTGGTTTTGTACAGTGATGATAAAAGAGGAAGAGAAACTTGAGTTTACTGCGGCCATTTTTAATCCATCTGTGTGTAACAAATGGTCAATTTAAACCCATCCTCATACTTTCAGCTAAAATTTTAGGAAATATTTTTTGATGACTTTGGAGACAGCTGATTTTATTAACATTTTATAACAGATAAAACTTTTTATTTGTCTTGTTATATCTTTCTCAAGTAGAAGCAGGGTTTCAGTGTTAAAATTCCTTGTGAAAACTACATTTTTACAGGCATTTGGAACAATTCAAAGGCCAGTTTATAGTTTATACTTTTTCTTTTACTTAAACATCTACTACCTGTCATCATGTGTCTGCATCAGCTGGGCTAATCTGTTGTCTTGTTATCTTTATTGTACCAACAACATATTGTAAATCATGTGTGATTTACTGTAAAGTGTATACATCAGCAGGGATTTGATGTTGCTGTCTTGTTCCACCCCCATGTTTGTTTTCTCCCGGTCTAGGCCTGCCAGGAGCACCTCCCTCCCCTGCCGGGCAGACAAGCTCAGATGCATGCAAGCAGCCTACCTTCTTTCTGCACCTAGGCCACTTGGCTCCTTCACAAAGGCTTCTGGAATAACAGACCCAAGCAAAGGAAATGACAGCCAGATCACAAGAAGTTCCCCCCATTCCTCCTCTGGCAGGCTATTGGGTTTAGAGAATGGTGTGTCAGTGTGTGTGTGAATGAGATTGTGGCTTTCACTACTGCAAAAATGATTACATTTGCTAATATACATCCACTTTCTTAACTTCAGGCCATCCAAAAGAGGAAAAAAATCACTAGGACTATGTGAGGAGAGTAATGTTTCTGCGTGTACAGTAGTAGGCCTATATATAAACTATTTAGATGGAGAATATGAAGAATGTGGATGAATTTCAGTGTCAAGAGCAAGGATGCAAACCTAATTCGGTCACCTGTGTTTTCTGATACTTTATCTGGCACAGCATCAAGAAACATCACTCATCAGTAGCTAATATATCCACATGGGTAAGGGATTACTTTACTGTTGGAGTACTGTTATGTTCACTATTGCCATTGACATTTTTTGCAGAAATGTCTATTTTTCAACAACAAATAAAAGTAACACATTAAACACTTTATTGCTCAGTATCCCTGGTAACAATACATCTTTGAATTGGTGTGAAAACATCAAAAGCTGTTACGGTTTGAACACTTACTGGAATGTGTTGCAGGTCTGAATGCAGCAAAAGGTGAATATTAACAAATTACATGAAGTTGACGAGACAATTTAGTAAATATCTTGGGATCACACTGTCTGCAATTGAATACAATTAACGTAAATGTCAGAGTTGATATAGTCACCCCCCCCCATCTGACTATCATATCTGTGTCCCATAATATAGATAATCTGATATCTTTAAAAGTAGGTGGCTTGATGTCTACTAATGCTATATCTTATCAATTAATGCTTGAGCAATGAAACAGGACACATCCAACAATCTGTTGCCAGTCTGTCTCCTCTGCTGTACTTCCTCAGTCCCTCACACACATCACCTCTACCCACCACAGACAGAGCACTGCCTTCTTCCTGCATGTGCATCCCCCTTCCTCCTTGAGGAAAAATAGTGCAAGAGCTGCCTGGAAGCCTTTGTGTCTTCACGACTGGCACCTTGCAGTAGTTGTAGGCTGACTGTGGCATTGTCATTCTCTGGATGTCATGCGCAAGTCAGCCCTTGATCTCCCACTTTGAAGTTGAAGATGGGAGAGCAGTGTGTGCCGGCAGACAGAGCTGACAGCGATCAACAGAGGGCGCCCAACACCAGAGAGCCTGTGCGAAGGCCTTCGAAGCTGTGATGCTTGCAGGCTGGTGCCAGGCTCACAGACAGCTGCAATAAAGTTCTCACCCCATTATCTCAGACAGTCACATCACAGGGTGATGTTGGCAGGGGAGGGGAAAGGGAAGAAAGGCTGGGGGTGGGCAAGAGTAAAAGGTTTTGGGTCGCTGATACTAGAGTCTGTCTGTGTGTGTCTTTTTTTTTAAGGTGGGGGTGTGTTGGTGAGAAAAATCAGGGATAAGAACAATTCACTGTAGTACCATGTTCACACCTCCTAACCTACGAGGCTCAGGCCAAACGGCTCCTGGCTCACTTAACAGGAATGGGACACTTGTTATGCATGGGGCTTAATTTTGAATTAATGATTTCTGTGATAGACTGTGAAAGGTTGTCAGGGTTTGTTAGGAATAATAAATGTGATTTTGCACCTAATTACTGGGACTTGTCATTATTATAACAAACATTAAACTACTGTCACCTCTACAGGCCTGTGGATGTTTTTGAACGCTGCAAATTAAGTGTAAAATATTCAAACGATGTAGCTCTAAAAGGTTGGTTTGTATGATAATTGTAAAAATACAGATTCAAATGTTATGCTGGTGTAGGATTAACATCGTGCCAGGTAACATTTTCAGTAGAGTTCTGATTTTATTTTTTCTAATGGAAACAAATGGGATTTTCTACTAGATTTGCAAAAACATGTTGTATTTTGAGCATTAACTCTTTTCCATTTTGAAATTAAACAATTACGCAATACCTATTTAGTAAGGACACAGATGACCAGCAGGCCCATTGTTTGCGACGACGTAAAGGACAACTTCTGGCAGCTGTTACCCCCTTATCTTCCCATGTACAGTCAATAAATCAATATCAAATCTAAGGAACAGGAAGCCAGATGGCCTCTCCACAACCTCTCCAGGCCAGGCATCTCCCCAGCTACTGTACCACCGATGCATGCAGCACTCCTTTGAAGACATATACATTCAACAAGCAGCTCAATGAATGACTAAAGGGAACAAATAACCTGTTACGACTCTGCTCAAATCAGTGTTTGTGTTTCCATCCACATCAAAGGCTGGGGTCTGTTTGATATGCAGCCCCCACACCTTTATCCAAACCATGTACAGGTAAAGGGGAGGAGCAGTCCATTGAAAGGGGAGAAGATCATGTGATTGCCTCTTCAGCTCTGGCTTGAGGGTTGCTGACCCAGACAGAGGGTCTGGTCGTGGCTCTTGTTCCCCAGGGAGCAGTTGCTTCTTACACCCATCACCAGACACATTTTTTATTACATGGCCTATTGATTACAGATCTTGTTTTTTTTTTTTTTTTAGATATAAAGGAATATAATAGGTTCCAAGCCTGTGGAGCTATTGGTTGCTGGCTAGTTGAAGTAAGGTCTATCAGGTCAGTTACCTAAAAACATCCCGCCAGACTCATCTTGATTTCTGTGTAGGCCAGGGGTCAGGTTAAACAGTAGTTTGATTGAATGGCTTTTCACAGAACAGTGTGAAATGCCAGCTCTATTGCAATGTGGGAGTGGGTAGGAGGGGGTTACTCTGGCCTTTGTGTGGCCCATGGTCTAAGAGCACGGACCCATTGTTAGTGGCTGACCAGCCAGCCCCTCAGACTCTCCTTTCCCCTGCTTTGTCTTGAGCAGTGTGACCATTTCCTTCATTCAGGTCAGGACAGGGTCGTGACTTTGGACACCAGTCTCCCCTGTCTGTCTGCCTGGCCGGCATACTCATAAGCATACACAACACTGAGACACGTGCAGTTGTCACATGACAGTGTCCAAATGGGACAGATTTCAGACATTTTCAGCATACAATGGATTAAAATAGAAACCAGTATATTTACAATAAAAGACTGAAGTGACAACCTGGTTCACCTGCACTGTGGCAGTTAACACATTTCTGATCAATATAATATAATGAGAGATAGTTGTGCCTTTTATAAAGTGTAAAACACGCTGCCACGTACAACACAGAGATAACTACTTTACTGCCTTTGAGTTGTTGAAAAGAGTGGACAGCTCCCTCCCTCTGTCCTGAGGCTGGACCTGCCTTATCACGGCCCCGCCATCATGGTGATAAGGGGAGGAAAGGCCAAGGGGCCGTAACAAACAGCACGCACGATCCAGGTCAACAGTGTTAGGAGACTGGACTCAAAGAAGAGGGAAGGCGGACAAGAATATTAACTGATAAGACCCACAGCAGTCTTTTGATCTTGAAGGGGCTGATCCTGGGCTACAGGGTGTCATGCTGGGTGGACGAGCAGAATGACACAGCAGGTACAAACAAGCAAACCCTTTAAGATCACCTGGGTAAAGCATATTTACACAGTGAAGACTTCTCACTAACAAATATACAAGGTAATCCTCTCTTTTGTGTTGTTGTAGCATTTCTACCACATTTGTCTTTTTTTTTTTGAAAAGCAAAAATAACACCTCATTATTTGGTAAATGACATAAATGACAGGACATTACTAAATCTGTTTTTTTTCTTCCCCAGTGTCAGTCATATTCAGGGAAGAACTCCCAGTGAATCCACAAATACCCACTGAAGAAGAGCTTGACCATCAGAGTGTAGTTTGTGGGTTTTGAGCCATAAGTCACTGATTAAAAGCTGTCATGTGGAGGCCAGACAGGACCTGAGGCTGCAGGGCAAGCTGCAGCCTGAGCCAAATGCCTCTCTGTTTTGCCCAGGGCGAGATGGAGGAGGGATCTGTTTTAGCCAGGAGCAGTCAGAGGGAGGGGTAGGCAAGCTGTTGTAGAAGTAAAGCATCCTCAGTTTCTCCTCAGCAACAGTTAAAAACAAGCAGCTATAAAGCATAACGGACTAACAAGTAGCAGACTAGAAAGTTAAAAGAAGTTTATATTACATGAAAAGACTAAACACAAGCAGCATGTCAGTTAACATGTTTCTGAAACAGCCTATTCTTCTGTGGCTTGGATTTCCATTTACCAAACATTTAAATCACCCAAATCACATACACCATTCACTAGTTTGTGTCATATTTACTCAAAACTACCCCATTTTTTGTTGAATTGTTTTGCTAATTTCATTTTTACTGTGGAAATTGTGAACAGTTTTTTATGTTCATGCATCTTCAATAAAACCATCTTCTCTAGCTAAAAGTGTGGAGACATGAACTATCATAGTCTTTCTTTCTTTTATATTTTACCTCCACTTGATCTACAAGAATAATAATTGAATGAGTTTATAGCTGTGTTTTCTTTTGCTGTGTGCTAAGTGAGGACGTATCATTCCTATCTTGATTTTATCCATAAAATAAAATAAGAATATGACTGCCTTTAAATCTGTCTGTGGTCCACATCAAGCCAAGACAATGACAGCTAGGTATCAGCAACCTGTTACATCCACACTCCAATTAAAAGAATTAGGATGTAAGGAGCCTTCATTATCAGTCCTCTCTGAAGGACATCAAAGGCTGAGGTGGAGTGAGAGTGCAGCTGCCTCAATGGTGTGAGTTTCTCCTCTCTCACTGCAGAGGAACTTGTTTGTGTTGAGGATGTTTACTGGTCCCAGGAAAGACAAACACCCTGTTCGTTGTTTGTAGGACCTTCAGCTCAAACACAGAGCTGAGAGAAAGAGTGAGACAGAGCTTCACCATATATTGTGTTGTTGGGCCGTTGTTGATCTTGTCTGTCTATTCAACCCACTTCCAAGTTTCCCATCACTGACCAAATTAAATGCAGTGGAAACTGTTTACCACAGAAATGCATGCCTTATGGTTCATAGTGTAACACATGTAATAGTTGAAAATTGCATTTTGGCTTCAGAATTTATGATTTTTACCTCTGCACACTGTAATGCTTTTAATGCTTTATGTAAAGCACATTGAATTGTCTTGTACATGAAATGTGCTATACAAATAAACTTGCCTTGTGATTTTGGTATGATTGTATGATTTTAGAGATACACTTGTAATATTAAAAAACATCTAGCTGTTTATATCCAACATTTCAGATAAACAGAGTTACCTCATCTCAACACAGGAGGTCAGTCTTTCTCATCCAAATCATCAGCAGCCGGAGGAAGCTCTCAAGCCTCTTCCCAACCGCTCCACATTCATCCCGTAACATGACGCTGTCCGAACAACCACTATTTATCTAATTCTGTGAGACAAAAGGATTACTCTCAGCAAAAGTGTTTGTTTTTGTTACATTAACTTCACAATCAAACTAATCTGAACAGAGTATTTTTCTCTGCCTCTGTGGGCTGTGGTAAAATCAAGCTGAGTGATTGGATTTGGGGTCATTTGTTTCAACGTTGCTCACAAACTTAAAATTTTAAAGGATTACATATTCATATACAGCAGACTGTTAATGCGTGATACGTCCTATGCAATAACTATACCTCTCTGACAACTTAGACTTTTCTTCTGTCATAACAAACCCTTATGTTGGGTATGGTCAAAGTAATAAGACTATTGCTATTTAGTGAAAAATGGCAAAACATTCCCTGCCTAGCTTTGGATATATTGATAAATGGAAGATAACCTGGAAAAGAATTGCCGGAATTGGTCTAAACCCCATATTTCTTATGACTTGAGGACATCTTATAGAATATGAACTGTTATCAACCAGACTGTGTTGTATCATATTGAACAGGATTCTGCATTCATGTGCCAGGATTGCAGTTGCACAGCCTTCATCAAGAACACATTGATCAAGAAAGCATTTGTTTACACTTCTTTACCTCTAATGGGATTGTTCACCACCATATAAGCATGTCCATTTTCATAGAAATTATGACAGTTACAAACTCATTTGAAAATTCATGCACCACTAAAAAGACGAGTACCCTCCCATCCCAGCTGTCTAATGAAATAAAGACCAAATGACAACTGGATTGCCTCTGTGGAGTGTCTCATTCGGTGAGCTTGTATCAGCAAATGTCACTTTGTATTGAGGTTTCCTACCAAAGCTGTAAATCCTTGGAGCAACAGGCTTTCACAGAGAGGTTTTATGGCACAGAGACTTCCCTTCCATTCTGCAGGGGGTATGGTGCTTTACACCATTCATGTGTCACAGCCCTTTTAACTGGTACAATTTCAGAGTTAGCTGTATTTTTCCTATTCAGCACCTAAAGGTGTCGACGGACACTTCAGTTTAGACAGAACATCTAACTTTTGGCGCAGTAAGCCACAGTACACAAAGAAATATGTTAAATGCAATGCAAACTCATTATAAAATAGTTTTCTTGGTCTTTTGAAACTGTAGAAACATCCACCATAGTTTCTTAATCTTGCTAGTTACGTAAAAAAAAAAAAAAAATACTGCAGTGAAAACATCAAAGCACAAAAGTGTAATGAGTCAAAAAAAAGTATTAAAAGTAAAAATACACAAAAAAGGTTCTGTGTTGTTATGCATTTATGTGTATCATAGTTGGCTGAAGGGAAACAAATTTGCAAAGATTTTGTAAAGGACTAGAAATTTCCAGAACAGGCCAATTTGGTTTTCAGTTAATATGATGCTAAGTTAATTAAAAAAATCATAAATTAAGTATAAAAATATAAAATATTTGTATACTATAGATGACCATTTAAAATGTCTTTTCTGGCATTTCTGCCTTGTACATAAAATTTTGGGTAAAAATATTCAGGCTCAACCAGGCTATTGGGGAGCATCAGTGTTCTGTGTGACCTGTTCAGGTCTCTCTGGACTTGGCTTCAGGCTTCAGGTCCAGATTCTGGCTGAATCACTATTGAACGTTTAGTTTTCTGTTTCATTGCCAGTATATTTCGGGTTGTGTCTGTCATTGTTTAATGGTTTTCATTCAAGACTGTTGTATATTCCTTACAGAATGATGCTGCCATTGCCATGTTTGTCTGTTGGTATAGTAGTAATGAGGTGATGCTCATTGCCAGGTTTTCTCCACAAACTGTGAGGGAATAGTGGACAAACAGTTGAATGTTTGTTTGTTGCTTCTTTTAGGGTGAGAGAATTCAGGTGCCTTTTGGCAAATTCCAAATAGGTTCTTATCGTTATGCCTTTTTTTTGCGAGGAATAACTTCTGTCTGTCTGCCCACCATACCTTGAGTGCCTGTTTGATGGAGCGGTGCACTGATGGTTGTCCTTCTGTTATGTTTTCCTATCTTTACAAAAGAAACTTGGCTGTCATTTGTTGTGCCTATTGACTTGTTTGTTGTTCATATAACAAAAACTATGGCAGGTATACTGTGTAGTTGGAGATTGGTTGGTTAATTTCACGTCAAAAAGGTGTTTGAGACTGTCTTTATTTGCTAAGTTTGGCCAGGCTTTGTTGGTTAGTGAAAGATTATTCTATATAAGAATGAGGAAGATTGTTATGTTTTGTAGCACTTTAAAAGCTGCAGAATGTTATTTCAGCCTTCTTCAGATCTGTACATTGACTCAACCCTGCCTCACAGCTCTGCAAACAATTCTTGCAACCCTATGGCTTTTTTATGGCTCTCCGTCTGACATACATCATCACCTGTGAGACCTTGGAAAGGTGTACCTACAAGGCAAGGTGTAAGGGGTAGGAAGGCTCCACTCAAGTTACAGAAATATTTCAAAGATTACTTACGTAATTATACTGTACCAGAGCTTTGTTGCATAACAAAGGATATGAATACATATGTAGAATATTTCATTTTTCTTATTTCTATATATATTTTTAAATCATTCAAAGATTTTCTTTGCGTTGTTACTGTGGAGAACTGTGTGTACATTCATGAGGAAAAAAAGAATGCTATAAATTATGTTAAAATTATTCTCAAACAACAAAATTGGAGTGCTTTAAAGATTTAGAAAACTCTGTTAGCATAATATATTGATTAATAGTTTAATTGAGAAGAGAGACTCATATTTTATTAGCACTTTATATGTTTACCGGTAATATGCAAAACAATACGAATCTAAGATAATTACTTTAAGTACTTCAGAATCCCAGCGCGAACAGACAAGTTTCTCTGGTTTGAAGCTTATCCTGATAAAGATCATTTTTGGTTTACAATAGTTTACATAAAACATAAGAAGCATGGTTTTTCATATCTCCACATGATCACTATGGTGTCTATGCTTCTGATCATCTCATTTATGTTGTTTATGAGGTGGGAACGTTTAGAAACCTGGATAAGGGGTCAAGAAGCCTGAATATCCTGGATTCAGCTACGAGTAACAAATTCAGGATCCTCAAAAGTAAGACTAGGCCTTATAAGGGTTTCCAAAACCAGAATATAAACGTTAAAGTGTGCAATTAGAAAACTCCAAAAGTCTTGTCTTCACCAGGACATCTGTACATATGACACTATATACTGATAGCCTTTTATCATTATTTATCATTAGGCCAAAAAGGAGTCCATAAATTTATTACAACAATTCTGGCTAGCTAGTATTCCCATCAGACCATGCAGATTAAATGGTAAATGGACTGTACTTGTATAACACTTCTCTAGTCACATGACCACTCAAAGCACTTTAACATTACATATCTCATTCACCCATTCACACAACACATTCATACAGCACTTATATTTATACATACTGAGTGCTTCTACACACATTCATGCCCCCGATAGGCAGATCGGGAGGCAAGGTGGTATCAGACGTGAGGCTATTTTGTACCAAGTTCAGTTTAATTTGCAGAAGGTCCACACAATGAAAATATTGTCAAACAGAGTGCATGGTTGATGTTTTTTTTAAAAATCTTTGGTAATTTAGGGGTGAGAGGTATAATTTATGCAGATGATCTTGTGGTCTTTAGTCTAAGTAGTCCCAACTCTAAAATCTGATTGGTCTCTCAGGTGCCACTCAAAGTGCAGCCATTCAAATTCACATAAATATTCAGTGTAAACTAACCTTTACCTAGGTAAATCTTAATGCCCAAGTACAAATGATTGCAGCATCATACTTCAATGATGTTTTAGGTAATCAACACGATCATTTTCTTGATCATAACGCAGCATTTATACAGCATTATCATACCAAGTGCCTTCATGGGTGATAATATTTATCCGTCCAAACTGTTTACATTTTATCAAGAGGATGTAAAAGTCATAATACCACTAGCAAGTGTGAAGTTAACTGGCCAAGGACACTGAAGAAAGACTGATAAAATTTGGGTCATAAGTTTTTCTCATTATCAATGGGGTATGACTTGTGTAGCAGTGATCAAAATACAATACAGGGTCATCCTCGATAAACAATTGTTTATTGAATAAATATCATTGGCTGTATGTTTTTACTTAATCAGCTTGAATTTGAAATACATGACCAATTAAGTGTATCTGTAAATTATTTTGCCTGCCCTTTTTAGTGGTCTGCCGCCGCCCCCCCAAAATATTTTCTATGCCCGCCCCTGTAACATGGACAAAATTGTGCCCTGTTTTATAACAACAAATGTTTTTATTTATAGTTTTAAAAGATTAATTTTCGCCTATGAGAGAAACTGGTTGTTATGGAGTTATACCTGGCTGCAGCTCAGTTATAAATACGGAGAAAGGGGACAGTGTGGTGGAGTGTTTGTATGTGTGCATGCACACCTGCGTGGACTTCCTCCTGTGCTAAAGCTCTCTTTAAGTGTATTTGCTCGAAACTGGGAAAGTCGCCCAGACTTCGCCTGCAGGTTGAACTCCACCTGGGACAGCAGGCTGCGACTGTTCAGAGACAGCTATGCGGTAGAAAATGAGACTGAATGAAAGCCTCTTCGGTGTGGACGTCAGTCAGACTTTGGGTTTATTTAGATTCGATTTTCTTCGACTTCACCGGAGCTCTTTGTTTTAGCTAGTGATACGCTAGCCGCTTCCGGAAGACAACCTTCACACAGGTAAGACGAGTTTCGGTGTCTACTCAAATAAATTCCGCGTGTTTCGGTAAACGAGCAGCAGTATAAGTCTTTCAGACTCGATGCAAACATACGGTTATTAGTATCATGTCTTTGTGTTACTGTAAATGTCCACCCACTGACAGAAAAGTGAGTTTTTGTGCTCAAGGTGTGTAGCGGTTAGCGCTCTGCCAGCAGGCTGAGCTGAAGGTGAAGCCATGTCGTCCTGCTCTTTACATGCTGTACTAACCAGGATCCCTCTGATAACTATGAAGACCAACTTTTATTGCCTCCTCTGTCATTGGGATCTGTCACCATGGTGTAGAGATTAGGACCACTGGGCTGTCAAAGGGGGACAGTGAGTTATTTATGGTAGCAGTGACAACACATCACATCTTGGCACGGGTGGAAAGTGATTGCCAATGTCCTTGTATTTATATGATGGCTATTTTCCATTTAATCCTCTTTCATGCGTTTTTTTTTTAAATTTCAGAGTAAATATTGTTCTTTTTTGTCACTGCAATTCTCTGTATGCTGTCTTTTAAGGTTTACCAAACTAAATATATAAAACAATGTTTGCTTTAGGAAGGATCTATTGTGTATAGTGTCTAAAATGCAAATATGACATCTTTTCAGTAAACGTTTCACAAAGTGTGATGACATTTCAGAGTCCAATTATGGATAATGGGAAGCAACATCACAATTGGTGCAAAAGGATTTTAGGATAGGATTTAGCATCATACCCCTTTAACTCTAAATTTAGCAAAAGATTATGCTTAATAGTGCAAAGGAGTTCATTATTAATTGTTTTAGTCTTTTGACTTCTAAGTGTCTGTTCATAATGAGTATGGACAGGCAGTCCAGGGCTTCTCCTGGACCTTGTGAGACCTGCACTGAAGCTACTGTGGTAACCCTCCACAATCTGGGAACAGCAAGTTTACTCATGTGAAAGTTTCCATAAGTCGATATAACTCTCCCTGCCCGTCATGTTGACTCAAGCAGATCTAAACATTCACATAACTGAACAGTGAGGTTGGGCCTTTCACTGGATTCACTGGAGGCTATGTTTTCGTGGATGACACCTCAGATCCATTGTACATGTGGGAGCTAGAATCTGATCCATAATATGAATGTGAACTGCACAACAAATTGCCATAAGGAGGTGTGGTAAGGCTAAGTTGCTAATTGTTTCTGTTTGAACACACTACATGAAGTACTTGAGGCAATAATGGATACAAACTATGCATGGTTTTGCGAGTAACTCAGTGTTCATGACTGATTTCAGAAGCAACAAATGGATACTTTAGGTTGCTCAGCGAACAAATAATGTGACACAAAGTACTACTAGCTCCCTAGCTGAAATATGACTGTATCCATGAAATGTGTTCATAAACCTATGTCAAGCACAACAAATACATCTGAAACGGTTTCACTTAATGTGTGATGTTGAGACTCAATGCCAATGTAGTGTTGTAACAGCTGTGACTTGTAGCTTCACAATTGGGTTCACAATTGTACCAAGATATTTTAGAGGGAAATATCAGGGCAGCTTTCCGTGATCTTAAGCTGAGGATAGGTGATGCAACAAGACATGCCAGAAATACTGATTGACAGTTTTGTGGGTGAAATGGTTCAAAATTTCTCTCAATTGTGGGGAAAGTCTTACAAGCAGTTAAAGGGGATGTCTAATGGAGGCTTGTGCCTTTTTTAAAATATATATCAAAAAATATTTTTTTTAAACACATTCTGTATATTAAAAAACGCCAGGAGTTTACTTATTTTTTTCAGCCAGCACTGTGTTCAATAAATGCCATAAAAGTTGAAGTGTTCATGTGTGTCAGATTAGTGAGATTAGTCAAATTGTGACTTTGAAGAATTGGACCACATTAACGAGTTAACAATTTGTTTACTGAGTAAACAACTTGAATTAAGGTGGCTGTAAGATGTTAAATATTGTCTTCTTACTGCCTCTCTACTGAAAAAGATGGAACAGTAGTTTAAATGCTGAAGTTGTTCATTGTGTTTAATAGCAGGTAACTTTCCATAGACAACAGGCGAGTCTTCAAAAAGGTGTTGCACCTATTTTCTTTTTTTTTTTTAAATCTTAAAAAGTAAAGTAACCTAAACTGTGTAATTCAAATACAATACTTTTTTTATATAACCCTTTTTCCAGATTTTGTGCAACTTGTGCAAGGTGAGAGTTTTAATACTGGATTGTAAAAAAAAAATCTCCTAATCTTGACAATGTGATGATCACTATGTGAATTTTATCCAATTATTTTTCTCAGTAATGCCGTCATTACTGCATGAATTAGTTTGTTGATGCATTTGATTTCCTGTTTGCTCTCTATGCAGAATGTGGTGGTGTCATGTCCCACAGAAGCCTTTTGTGGTGTTGTTTACCTAAGATTGTCTCATTAGTTGTTTGTCTAGTTGCTGTATCTGCTATTTATTGCTATCCCAATATCAACATGCTGTATATATTTATATTGTCAAGACATTTTGACTTGAAATGGGACAAGCAGCAGTTTATTGAGGGCTGCATTCCAGTTAGAGGAAGTTCTGCTTTTGTGTATATAGCTAATTGGGAGAAGTAGAATATAAAACATTGAACAAAAAGTTTGGAAATTTGTGTTTGGTAGATTATTTCTCTGTTGTAACAATGCTTCTTGGCAATAA
>JAOXYM010000007.1:18198930-18211289 GCA_028567055.1 Leptatherina wallacei | reverse complement strand
TGTGATGCTCATCCCACAAATGCATGTTCCTTACAAATGGGGCACCATTTAAAAGGGAAATAAACAGGCTTTCCAACGGTATGAAATTTATTGCCAAGAAGCATTGTTACAACAGAAATAATCTACCAAACACAAATTTCCGAACTTTTTGTTTGATGTTTAGTTGAAGGGGCCCCCTGTGAAAAGGACTCTAGAATCGCCTCTGGGTTTATTCACTTCTAACCAGTTTATGCGCTTGGGTCTGATTCACATTTCTCTTTTACAACTTTTCAAACGATATCTTCAAATTTGCTTCACTAGTGAATGAAAACCAAGCTACTGTTTGAATCTGCTGAAGGAGTGCTTTTATGAGCCATGTCGGGCTGGAATCAGTGGATCAAAGGCGATCTCTGACAATATGGGGGGGGATTATGCCCAGTGGTACTCTGAATCAGTCAAGATAAATGAATATTCGGGTTTTGTCTTTATAACTGCCGTGCCAGTGTGATCATAGCCCCTCTTCTTCCCATTTGTTTAACTGGCTTTATGTTTCATAGCTTGGTGAGATTAGGCTCTGTTGGTGCCCGTTATTAAGGATATAATATATATTATACTAAAATATAAATATATATTTTAAGAATTCTGGCCTACTGGTATGCTCATCACACATTGCAAATGAAATGGAGTAATTGTGTTTCTACCCCATTTGAAGTTAGCAATGGTGTGAAGTAAGGGAGGGGTCATATCCCTAGTCCTTTTCAATTTATATTTTGATGACATCGCCAGGCAGTTGAGGGCTGCTCAAACTAGGTGTATGGTTGGTAATTTATTGGTGAATCAATGTATGCAGATGATCTTGAAGTGTTCAGTCCGAGTAGCGCTGGCCTCCAGCAGCTCCTTGCTATTTGCTCTGCTTATGGAATGAAACATGATTAATTATGATTTATAATGTTGATTAATTATAATGTTAATAAGAGTGTTTACATAATCTGCAGAACAAATTATGACAAATGTCTAAAATACCCCGATTTTAAGTTGTCTGATAACAATCTGACCAACTATAACAACGTTAAATACCTTGGAAATTTAATTACAGAACAAATAATAAATGATGAGGATTCATCACCTTTTAATAAGACGAGGCAAATACAAGGCAGGCTACCTGTTTACATCAAACATCATGTGACAGCTATAGTCGGCTTTGAAGTCCAGCTGCGTCTCCAAAATGGACAGGAAGTTCTCAACATAACGTACCATCTTCACCTCCCTGGTTTAATTAAAAAAACAAACAGGATTCCTGACAGATTTGTTGGTGGTTAAAGCCACATATTGTTTGATATACGTTTTCTGCTGGTTGGAGTGTGTGGACCTGCGCATGCATGCACGTCTGTGTAGGATCGGAGTGAAACACTGCTATGTGCAATAGAGAAATGATGTAGAGAGAGATGATGATGCACTGTGGTGTGAATAAGATAAATAACATCAGACTGTTTAGTTTTTACAGTGAGAACAAAGTATAAACCTGTAACCTTCAGGTTTCAGTGTTTTGCCCACAGGTTGAATCATGTACTTGGTAAGTGAAGCCGTTCATGTCTCAACTTTGTTGGAATATAGAGCAGTTCATATTTTGATGTCATGTGATAATACTCCATATTGTATAGAAAATATTTTTATGCGTGAACACTGAACAGAAGCTGGAATTTAAAAGATTGAATCACAAACCAAATTGCAATCACAATATTGGTCAGAAAAACGGAATTGGATTTTTTTTTTCCCTTTTTACCATCAGGCCTGCTGTAGAGTATGATGGCTTTGTCATGCCAAAGTTGATTCTTAATCGGGTTATAGGTATGCAAATCAAATATTGGTGATTGTGTGAAAGCAGAAGGCTTTGCATGGTGTTGCTATAGCAGCTGCATGCTATTCAGTCAGTAAAAGCAAAGGGTATTTCATTTTAATTTTGGAGGAACTAATATATTAACCTTTAAGCTTGGTGATGAGTAATGTGTAACTGATGCAGACCACCACTGATAGCGTAAAATTTGATTTTCACTGCACATTTGAGATGAAGCAAAGTTTCAGCAGCATCTTATCAAAAAAGGAAGCTTAAAAGTAGGCATTCCTGCACATACACAAGTATCCCTTACATTATAATAATCTCTCAAACCTTAGGAATGCACAGGAAGACATTGCTGCTCAACATCTCTGCAGTTTCCCAGAGTGCAGTTGCTGCTTATCAAGGTTTACTTTAGGCATACAACAACCTAATCTCTATGTACTATGTAAAAACAGATGGGCAGACAGTATTTTTTATCAGTTGCTGGGTTCAACACATACATGTAAGTTCAACACGCAAGTAAAGACGTGCTTTGATATCTCATAAGTAAGAGCTTTTTACTTGATGACGTAATACTCAGACGCTGATTCAGAGTTAGTCATTCACTACTAGGTAGTCATTTGTTTAGTTTTCCATTTCATATTCTGTTTTTATTTATAACACCAGACATTGGTGTTAGGTGTAAGTAGAGATGACCCACCTTCACCTGCCTCACATATGAGAAATTGTTGTCTAACGTGGCCTCACCTGTGTTCACGGAGGGTGTGGCAGCAGCACATGTGACTCATATCAGCCATCAAAGTGAAGGTTTCAGCACAGCTTTGAAGAAATGCCACCTCCAGTAATCCCCTAGGAGACTAGAGGACATTGGAGGGCTGCAGATATTTCCCCAGAAAGCTTACACTATCACATGATTACAAGCTTTTCATATAGATGAAGTGTTCCCATGTTGAGGCGCATTGCATTGAACATTATATGCTACAGTTTCCATAACTATGTAAAACATATTTTACCTTGTCTATTTTTAACCTGTTTGATTGTAAGAGGGTGTGTGTGTGTATGTGTGTCTTTCCTAAGGAATTTTCGCTCTGATGTTGAATTAGACCTCATTCTGTGCACATTAAGCCTTATAAATGAAGTATTTTCTTTATTGTATACTTATATGATTAAGTAGATCATTTAAAAATCATAGAAAACAATGAAAAATGACAATAATAATCATTCCAATGACAACCATGAAGAGGTCTGTATAAGAATATTTGTTTCTGATGACCATGACCCTGAGAGAATAATCTTATCTCTTGCTCTGTCACTGTCTCTCTTTCTTTCTTTTCCTCTCTTCCTCCAATAATGTCTTCTAAAGTTTCTTTGCTGAATCAGCCACGGTGTGCGTTCAAAACAGCCGGTGTGTTTATATCCTCTTGCTAGCATGTGAAGAGGTGCATTAGCGAAACTCAGCTGTAACGCCACGCAGTGTCCCAGAAGAAAAAGTTGTATAGTGCTTCTCAGCCTTGGGATGCTCCTGGGAAGCAATGGCTCCAGAAATGCACACAATAGATGTCACTGGGCCATCAACCAAGTCCAGAACTCAGAGTTTTGAGTTCAGAAAGTTACAGAGTGCATCTTTAAAGCAAAATCTATGCTGGACCCCAAAAAATAGCTGTAACGAATGAAAAGTCATCTGAACAAGGCTTTGATGCTAGGTATAGTCTTTTCTACTCAAGACAAAAGCATGCCAAACCTTAGAGATTGGACTTTTTGGTTTGTTTTTGTTTTTGTTTGCCTACTTTAAAAAGGGCTGAAATTTCCATCTTGAAATTGCCTGGTTTGAGCCAGGCCTTTCTGTGTGGAGTTTGCATGCTCTCCCTGTGTAAGAGTAGGTTCTCTCTGAGTACTCTGGTCTCCTCCCACAGTCCAAAGACATGAATGTTGGGTTACTCGGTGCGTCTAAATTCTCCTAAGGAGTGAGTGAGTTAATGTGAGTGGTTGTTTGTCTCTCTGCTGGCCCTGTGATAGACTTTGGACCTGCCCAAGGTGTACTCTGCCTCTCGCCTCGTAACTGAAGGGTAGGCTCCATGCCCCCTGTGACTCTGAATTGGTATAAGCCGGTATAGAAGATGGATGGAGGTGTTGGAAGGAGATTTAATAACAATTTAACATTTTTGTATAAAATACCACATAATTATTGTTAAAATTGTTGCGGACATAAGTTATATCCATCAACAAATTATTAAAGTTTTTAGTTCCAAACAATATATTTTGAATGTTTATAAAATGTTTTGAATGTAGCTAAAATGTTTGCAAGTTACAATTTATGAACACTTCATGCAGTCTAAAGACATAATCTTTGCTCTTTGATTGGTAACCAAAACTTCAGAGACATATCAGTTTACAATAATACTAACAGAAAAATCAGCAGAGCTCTCGGTTAGATTACTATCAATAGAAAATCGACTATTGAATCTATTGACTCCTTCTTGAATTACACATATCCTTTCCTGTTTCAACGTGTCTCTCATTTATATTGAGGGTCTTTTTAGAAAGAGGTGTTCCAGTATTGATTTCATGCTGTATCCTTCAGAAACATAGAACGACACTGCTGTGCTAGTTTGGAAATGGCGAACATTGATTTGCATCCTGTCTGATGGCTTCAGAGCCAGAAACCTTCAGGCTCGATGCACAGGATCATATTCATCCTCTCAATGTTTGCTGTGAAGCAGCTCTATACTTTAATGAAGGCATGTATTGAAGCTTGTATTGAAACAGTGTTACTTTGGGAACACTTTGTGACAAGGAACTGCATATTTATATATCATCAATCAATTTATTCACTTAAGCTGTCATGAAATACTAAAGGAATTTGGTGGGAGTTAAACTATAATGTATAATTCATTTAGATGAATTAATTGATTTAAAATAAATCTTTTGCAATAAGGCACCATGGTGTATTTAATCTAAGTGTTTATCTCTGATTTCACATTCTTGCACAAGGTCATGTGTTTTTAATATAAATGGAGCACAGTTTTGCTTCTATAGTGCTTCTTTCTCAGGCTACAGGATTCATGACCCCCTATCCATTACAGGAATAGGTACAGCCTCTGGAAAGTGAAGACAAAGAAAGGGAGAAGGACTGTGTGTATGCTCATGGAAAGATGTGTGCACACAAATTTGTAACTTGGCTTTTTGTGTTTGCAATCAATCATTCATCTACTGACAGTTCTTTGCTTGTGGTAGTGCAACATCAGCAATCTGAGCTCACACATAAACACACACATATGTGCACACACATTCATTGGCACTGACAACAGAGGCAAAGGGAACATTTCTCCTCTCCTATCACGCTGGCTAGTTATACCAATCCCTCCTCTGCATTCCTCACACCGGTGCAGTCGGAGCTCATACACATCCAAACTGCTGCACACAAATATGTGCATGCACACACCATCTCTCTCTCTCTCTCTCTCACACGCACACACACAACAGGCATTATTCTGATGGTCTGTTGCTGCCGGGGAGGCAGGGCTCTGGTTTCATTCAGGCTTCAAGCGACTGCTAAAGTCTTGTTTGCGTGCAGTGACTAGTACTGGCTGCTTGACAACAAAGATATCATCTCAGGTGAGTTGCTTCAGTCACAAAAAGGATAAAGCTATCTCTTTTTTTTTGTACCTAAAATCTGGACTTGGACCACTAAAATGAGGAGAGTGAAGATAGTGACTTCATTGCAGTGGCTTTTCCCCCCCGTTTTTATGTTCCAGAAAAAGTTTGGCTTCTTGAGGTGATGTTTAATTTTTTTTTCTTTCTAGTATTTGCAGTGCATTTCTTAGCCCCTGAGAGGACCCAATGCTTCTGAGATGCTACCACACCATCTCTGCAACTCCATTAAAACACATTGCCCCTAATTATGTTGACCTTATTATGTATTAAAAGAGTTGTGTTTGATGTCCTCCAAACCCAAGCAGACCTTATTAAAGGATAAAATTTTCTTGAGCACATTTGATGTGAATTTTACATGTAACATTTTAAAACTTTTGTACATTTGTAGAGTATGTGTATAAATGTTTCTGCAAAGAATGTGTGCTCCTAAACAGTTCTCTCTTTACGAGGGAATTAAAGGGAGATTAGGAAATGCACAAAGGCATGGAGACCACTGCCGTTTGGGTGCTGAAGAGGTCATTAGTGAAGGGGATTGCATTTCTGCTCAGTTGATTCAGAATTGTTACTCGTATATTGCCATGCCTTTGTTCCTCCCATAAGAAGCAGTTTGACTTTAGTACATTCTTCTGCCTCATTTACCAGACTTTGGTGCTTTCAGTGAGAAGCATGGTGACTTTTAGTTGAGATGAGAATTCCTTTTGTCCCTCAGGAAACTTGCTGAGAGGAAGCAGCTGTAACTTGCTGCCGTATTGCTGCTGCTCTGTGGATTTGTGATTTCCTGCGGTGCTGGCCAGTTTGAGAAGGAACCGTCTACCGTGGATCTTACTGTGTTTTCTCTCTCCACAGAAAATCAAGATGAAGACGGGCAGATAACATTGTTGACTGGGGATCATTTTACCATTTGATTGGATTCAGCTTTGGACATGCAGGTCTAGACTTCTGAAGTTAGCCAGCCAGAGGTTGTGAGGGGATTAGACGTTGTTCTTTTTCTGACAAAGGTTTGGTCTGAGATCCCTCAGAAAATGGCTACAACGGAAACCAAAATTAACAACACCAGCAGCAGCACTGCCGGTCTGTCATGGGCACGCGTCTGTAAAGAATGTGGCCAGCAGCACGAGGGTCAAGACACCCACTTGTACGAGTACCAGGATGAGGTAGACGATGAACTGGTTTGCCATATCTGCCTACAACCCCTGCTCAAACCAATGGATACTCCATGTGGACACACTTATTGTTTTCACTGTTTGAGCAACTTCTTGAAAGAGCAGGACTTCTGCCCTGTGGATCGTCAGCGGCTACAGCTGCATCAGTGCCGTCCCTCTAGCCTGCTGGTGAGGAACCTGCTGGACAAGCTGACTGTGATGTGCCCACACTATGCAGAGTGCCAGCACCAGATGCAGCGGTGTGAACTGCAGCCTCACCTGCACAACAGGTAAAAATCAAAGTAGGATGCAGCCGTTTCAGATATTAGGCCTTGACCATACAACATCTGAAACAATGAGAAGTGTGTTATTTTAGATGGGAATGTAGAATTTTTATGTACGTAGAAGTATTTATTACTAACAGTCATATTAATGCAATCCTTGGAAATGGTTTAGCTAGTTTTCCTATAGATAGAAAATCTCCATCACATCTGATGCTGTTCGTGAATATCAGTGGAGTGAATGTTGTATGGGGGATATGCAGTTCTGTTAAATATTATATAAATACTAAATGCATTAGTGTTTAAGATTGCATCATCTCTTGATAAACTATCACAAACAAGTGCTTAAAACTTTGTTAAAGATGCAGACCTGAAAGTACGAAACAAATGGGGATTGCAGGTGTTTTGACACACAAGCTGCCATATAATTTTCTCAGTAAACATTAAAAAAAGTCTGATAAGTAATAGGAGGAAATCTTTAGATGTCAGATAAAGATGCCTCCAGAACTACGGTAGAAAAGGAATATTCCTACATGAAAATATTTTGATGCTGTCACCACAAAGAGGGTTTTAGTTTAGTCCAATCCAAACACATGCATGTCTCTCAATTGATTATTCTGAATTGGCCATGTGTATGTATGTATGTATGTGTGTGTGGTTGGTAACCCTGTTTATCGCCCAGTTTGCCCAGCTTGAACAACAGCTTTAGGTGTTTTGACAAGGAAAGGTAGATCAACACAGCCCCTCCAGAAAAGATCAGCTGATTAAAAATGACTGGTACATTTCAGTGGAAAAGTTTTATCATGAAGACTATATTTTTTGTTTAAAAATTCTAATCAGTTTTTTTCCTTTTAACACAGGCAACTATGCTGCTGTGCATTGTAGTATAAATATTATTGAAAGGTTTTGCAGTTTTTCCCTGCTTTGAAGTGCTACTACAACTTTAGTAAGCACCATTTCTTTATGAACACAGCCTTTGTAATTATTGAGCGCAACATGAGGTGCAGGTATGTTGTGTTGTTTTTCACATGGCCAGTGTGGTGGTTATCGTCCTGGTGGGCAGGCTTGATGCAGTCAGCTGTGAAAGATAGATTGCCCTTCTGCAACCTCTCTGTGCAAGTAACAAGGATACAAAGTTCAGGCATGAGGGACAAGCAGCAGTCCCAGCACTCTGACTTAATCAGAACCAACCCATCTCTCTGGACACTCTGCATTGCAGTGAAAGTGTCTACTCATCTACATAGTGCTTCTCTTTTTATCTCTTTGTCGACGCAATACAATGTTATCATCTGTTTCTGATCTCCCAAGTTCTGTATCCATCCGTTTCTCATGACACATTTATCACATTCTCTTTCTGTTTATTTATAGACTGATATTCATGAGTTGTTTCTAAGAATAAAATAACTAGTCATGTCCTTCATGTTTCTGTTTTTCCTCAGATGTCCTGTTTTTAGAAGGCTGAGGGAGGAAGCAGAGAAGAGGAAGAGGCCCTCGTGGCACGAATTGAAGGGGCGTAAGGGTGACGGAGAGTTAACTGGAGACGCTAAACATTCAGCAACACTTTCTCGAAATCCTACCCGGGAGCCTGAGCCTGGACTGATTAATCCTGCATATGAGGAAAGTGAGGATGGTATGGGTTCTTTTTATTTACCTCTATGTATTTATTTTTTATCAACCTTGCATGTTTATCACACTCCTACAAGTCTGTTTCAAGTCCAAACATCATCTTTAATTCTGCCGAGAAATACATTTCTGAATCTATTTCAATGCAAAGTTGGTGTGTTCCTGTGAAAATTACAAAAGTTTGAAGAGGCTTCTAGGTTTAATAGAAATGGTTTCCTTTCAGAAGTGATTGCCAAGACAAACATTGGGATTGCTGCTTTTAGCCTCAAGGGTTTTGATCTGTCTGGTACTGGTGAATCATCAACTTAGCTGTAGGAACATGTACCGGTTTACAAATGTTTGAACCAGACAGTTTCATTATTGGAAAAACCCTGAAAGCAACTTACTTACCTGCACCTGGACCAAAGTCCCCTAAAACGGATGAGCATATCATCTAGGTTGAACCATGACGGCCAGATAAGTTCATGATTTTGTTAAGACTAAATTGAAAATGGGTCAACAGAACTGCTGAGGAGTAATTAATTGTTTGGTGTGCTTGAAAGTTCAGGGCATTGTGTAACTAAGAACATGTAATAATTACCTTACTCTGTTAATTACAAACCAATGTCCACTCAGCTTCATACTGTCCTTTAAGTGATACCTAAACAAAAAAAAAAGAACAACAGGTTACTTTTGAAGCAGGTTTTTTTTTCTTCTCATCTTTACTGGTAAAGGTTGACGATGATCTTGCAGTTATGGTGGGCAGTTTGAGGGGAGGATCTGCTTTACTGCATTCGGTAAAGACATGGTTTAAAGGTATGGTCAACTGACCACAAACAACTCCAAAATGTTAGAATATTCCCATAACATTATCTGCAGTTTGTAGTTCTCGCAACATAAAAGGCCCTATCAAAGTTTTATGAAATGATCACAATAAAAAACTGAACATTGTTGCCATTATGTCAACATTTGTGTATTTGCTGTGGCATTGCTTCAAAGAGGTCAGCTGATTGTAAAGAAGCTCAAAATTAACCAGATTATGTAGCCACTTTATGTTGACGTAAAATAGAAAGTGATTGTGCTCTCAAAATAGTCAGTGCTGTACAATGAACAGAAGTGAGCAGACTCCTGTGCCATATTACGTAAATCTCAAATAAATTAAAATCCAAAACCTTAATCCTTTGTTGTATTGCATCCATTTTGAACAGCCGGGTGTTGCTCTTATGTAACAAATTGGGCCCGACAGCAGGAACTTAATGTAACAAGAGTCAAGTCAAACTTAATTACAAAGCACATAAACAACTGCCCATTGCTGTAAGTTAAAAATTAACTAAAACATGACAAATATTGACATAAGATTTAAATTTTATAGAGGTGTTTGTCTTATCTGAAAATTTATAGATAAAAACAATCGAAATGAGGGGAAAAAATTGAAAAGAATGAACCCTCAAAAGGATTTAAAAGCCAAAGAATGAAAATATGATCTAAGATGAGACATCAAAACTGGAGGTGATGAGGTCTGCCGGACATGCAGGAATAGTTGCCTTCCTAATTTTGTGACAACAATAGCAAAAGGATGGTCATCTCTGTGAACCAACCTCAATTTCAGAACAACTAAAAGCTGATCAGTAGACCTGATTGATCTAGAATGCATATATGGTTGCAAGAGGACAGAGATGGGAGCTTGCCCATTAAGTGCCTTATAAGTCAGTGATGAAAGCTTAAAATGTAGGGGAAACCAATGAAGGGAAGCAAGTATTGAGGAGATGTGTTCATATTAATGTGTTTGGGTTATGAGTGAACCTGCAGCATTCTGAACCAGCTGCAGCAGTGAAAGAGAGGCCTGACCAACACCAACATATAACCTATTGTGATAGTCCAGCTGGGATGTTATTAAAAGTAGCAATTAGTCTTTCTTATTTAAACTATTTTTGACCACTAAGATTGGCAGTTTCTAAAATCGAAAAACTGTGTCAAATTTTTTATCAACTGATTTTACATATTGTTTATTATTCATGCCACGAAGATCCAAATATGAATAACCACAAACACCACTGGGCACAAATATATTACTTAATTTTTATCCTCATTAAAATTTTAGAAAGTAAGGACTGTCTCAATCTCTGAATATCTAAGTGGTTTCTGTGAAACAGAGCGTTCATGTTTCAATGGCAAGTAAATCTGTGTATCCCTGGCAAAACAGTTAAATATTTGCTGAAGATATAACCAAAGTGGATCATGTGGGGGGAAAATAATAGTGGCCCCAGTATAGAACCCTGGGGAATCTACTATGTGCCTAAAATAAAGTATAGAGATTTCTCGACTGTGAATGAATGTTTGCAAATAATTTCAGAGTTTAAATTGTAAATCAACTTTTGTAACTGTAAAAAAAATCTTCTTGAGAAATTCAAGTTTGTTTTTGTAAAGAAAAATAGAAGTACTTTTGCAAACATCTGTTCACGGGTGCAAAGTGGAAAAATTGCGTTAAAGATTCTGAAGTTGCAGATGCAGATTTTTGGACCCATCTTTCCACCTCTATCTGATTTGGACAGTTTGATTTGTAATCATCCAATCAGAGAGCAGACAGCTTCCTGTCCTTCCGAACCGCTGCAGGCTTTGCGGATGCGTTCATATTGCCGCTGTTAAATCGACTTTAAACGGAACAGGGTCCACTTCCATGGACAGTACAATAAGTTTGACACCGTGTAAACACCAACCACACACTGATGCTGACTAAAAAAGTGGACTCTGGTCCCCTTGAAAGCTGGGGGTCTCTGTTCACTTGCAAACGGCTATCCAGTGAACCAAAAAGGACGTGAGGTATGCTAACTAAAGCATCAAAAAGAAAAAGATGGAGGAAGTGACGGAGAGTATTGTTTGGGTAGGAGGGAGGAAAAACAAAAAAACGTATATGTTTTGCACATCCCAATTAGGAACCCCAAGACTGCATTTACTTGCAATGAAGGAGCCAGCCAATCAAGAAACCCGGTTTTCTTCTTCCTGCTTTTTCATTATTGATCAGTGGTTGTTTTGAGGAGTATTGCCCCGTAGCGAGCAGTTATTGTGTGACATCATCCAAATGCTTGAGTTAATTGCATTTGGAACGCATACCAGACCAAAGGAAGGTGTGAAAACTTTCAGAAATCTCCACCCAATTAGTCCCCTGGACCATCCTGGCATTAATGCCCCCTAGAGGGGAGTAGATATATTTTAAAGATGGGTGATGGTGCTACCAAAGTAGTCTATTAAATGGCACTGGGTGCGACTACCTCAGTGACTAAATGAATGCGATGAAGTTTAGCACATTATCAGATAAACCGATATTGCTAAGTCAAAGTCTGGAGCAGCAGATGCTGCAGAATCTCTCTCTGCAGACTGCCACTTTGGCCTCTACCCGGCTGCTGCTGCAATAGGGGGCTTGCCATGACCCTCCCTGTCTCTTACAAAAACAAGCACTGCTTGTTGGTGGCTGTTGGGCTCCCCAGATAGACAGTTGGTGCTGGAACCCAGGAAATGATTCCGTTCTTCGACAGCCACCTCTCTCTCCCCCGCTGTATAATCTTCAACCTCTGCCCCCGAAGAGCTGCTGGGGCATAGATGGACGCGGGTGCTGGGATTGCCCCTGATTCTAAGCACTGTCGAAATCATATCTGTGGCGCATGGAGGCCAGCAAGGAGAGCGATGCGAGCGACCACCAATAACAGCCTGGTGAAGGCGACTGTAGCTATTTTTCCAGTACCTGCTGCTCAAGGCAAGGCAACTTTATTTGTATAGCACATTTTCAGGCTCAAGACAATTCAAAGTGCTTTACATAAAACATTAAAAGCATTACAGATAAGAAAAAAAAGCAGCTAGAATCACAAT